>JAJMDO010000045.1:11291-81602 GCA_030573635.1 Blastobotrys ciferrii | reverse complement strand
CGACCCGGTGACCAGCTTAATCTTCCGTTCATTATTTTCCAACTGCAGGGTAATATGAACCTGACCACCCGTGCCACTCCCAGATTTACCTTGTGTTGGGGTCACTGGCGCAGTTTGAATGGATCTAGTGTCGTCATTGTCGGTATTTGCAATGTCACCAGTTATTGATCGTTGAGTGACATTAAATGACGAATCCACCAAAAAGACTTCGAGAATGTTTGTTTCAAAAATGTTCTCAACACAGACAATGTACGAATGCCTAACCATAAACCATTTGTGGGTGTGTCGGTTGATCATCTGGGTGATATCGTTTGGCCGCCAATGTGACACTCTCCACCCTTGCAAAGTAGAAGAGGATCGAATAATCAAATAGCCTTCCTTGCCGTGGAAGGAATTTTCAGGGGCCAGCCGGATGCTCATGTTGGAGATTTCAAGGAATTGGAAAATCTTATTTGCATCTGGACGAAACCGGAATTGTTGGAACAAGAATTTTAGATATCTCTCCATATCCTTGGCAAGCTCCTCATACAATTTGGCCTTGTATTCCAAAGCTGCCTGGTTCTCCTGTTCAGTCCGAGAATGGAATGGCGTCAAGAACCTTCCTGTATGATGAGATGCTGTAGATTGGGAGCTGATGGAAAACAATGATGTTGTAGGCGCCAAGGCATTTTGCTGAGGACTAGAACCATCGGTTATGCTTCGTCGCGCAGAAAGATCTGGATGTGAAGCTGAAGGAGTTGGTCGATAACTTCCTGGATTCGAAGTAGTAGAATGAACTGCCGTCTTGGAACGATGTTTCGTGGGGAACTTTGGCAAGTTACTCTTCTCGGCGAATGGATTAGCACTTTGGAAAGAAAGCGACTTTAGTCTATTGTGCAACATCCAAAATTCCTTGTACTCCTTGTAAATGGTCCAAGTTAGTCGTGCTGGACCAGATCCATACTCAAGATCCAACCGATACTTTCTATTCTTTACTCTTGGTGATTCCGAAGTATCAGTCAACTTGAACTTTATTTGCTCCAGCAATACCGGAATCCGTCTCAAATTCTTTTCATCCCGTTGAAACGAAGATGCAAAAACAATCGCCGCGGGTGCTCCCGCAGACAGCTCGGTAATCAACTCTGTAGATTTGTCATAATCAATCTGAGGCACATTTTGATCCCGTCGCTTTTTAATACCAAAATTCATCCGCAACGTATTCTTGAAATCCTTCCACGCAGCATTAGTTGGTGTTTCATTGTTGTTGAGAGCAGAGATACGCCGCTTAAATTTTAAGGCCGAGGGGCTCTCACTGGAATGGAACAGGTCGCCCATGGTATTTGTTCTATTATACAAAAACCGCCGCTTGGTTGAATTTTGGCGTTTGGGGAAACTCTCTTGACCTTGGTTTTGCAAGTCAGTATCAGAATGTATCGCTCCCGGTTCTCCAATTCCTCCGTCGGCTTCTGCATCTTCATCGTCACGGTCGCCTTGCTGGCTATCCCCATTCCGCAAATCCTCCGACTTGGAATACCCATTCTTCTTTGATCGACGGGTTTTGAGCATATCTCCATATGTAAATGAATGCATCCCTGCATCACTTTTGGATCGTGCCTTCTTGAGTCGTCTACCACCGGCTGAAGACGACCCCTCGGGTTCCAAAGAGGATTTGGAACTAGGAGTCGTGTATGAAGATGACCGCAAGACGTTTGACAAGAACGACGGATTAGGTGAATCTTTTTTCCCACCTCCATCAACTGCCTTCCCCTTCTCTTTCGGTTGAAATTTGGGCGACGTCTTTTTGGCAGCCTTGTATAGCTTATTCTTCTTTTTCTTTCGAACTGTGGAATTTCTATCATCCTCAGCAAACCTAGCATTACGAGCAGCTCGGTTGTCTGAGGATGATTCATCGTCACCAGACCCAACCACATTGGATAGCTTTGACTTGAGGCGTCGCCCTCCTGCAGCCTTGTTTGTTGCCTTGCCATCCGTATCCGAATCAATATCCTGCCATGACTCACTCTCAGAACCAGACAAGTTTGGAGCACCTAGCAGGTTAAGATTGGCACTCCCATTCGGCCGCGTCCCAGGAGAAGGCGTGGACGTCGCTGATGTCGGGTCTCGCCGTCTCTCTAACGAAAAATACGATTCTCCACTCGCTTCAGTAGGAACAATACTCGACGGCTCAGGTGTAGACCTTCCATAATCTCCAGTCGCTTCTGAAGATGTTGTTGGTCCATTAGACACCCGGCTCATTTTTGAAGTTTCAAAAAAGAAAGCCCGGTTTTTTTTTGTAGAGTAACAATACTAACCAGTGTCAGCAATACCTCACAATACCTCTACCAATGCCTTACCACAACACACCCTCCGTATGGCGCTCAAATATTGATAAAATGTGTTGTCAACGTTGCAAAAATAAAGGCGTTGTAAACAAAAGTGCCTCCCTAGTTGCAGTAAGGGGAAAATGGGCGGCGGCGGGGGATCGGGCGTCCGTCCAGGGATTTGTGCCTCCTGTTGATCTTCCACTCACAAATTTCAGAACGGCTATTTTCTGGGGGCAAGCCCCCAGGCCCCCTGGGTCCGCTTCGCGGATTTCGAGTAGTCTATAGTCTTATTTACAGAAATGCAAATTATTAGAATCTTTAAATTTTGGGTATTCCCGGACCCCCTGAGTTGTCGGCTTTCCAGATATATGAGTATACACCCGAGACTCAGTCGTAATATATATATATATATATATTTTTTTTTCAGAAAAGGAACGTTAACCAGTGGCAAAGAAAAGCTAGCAATTAAAGAGAAATGTAACCCACGAATTTAGCATTGTAACTGTATATCAACGCTCGACTAAGAAATTTGTATATTTTGTAACCCATCCGTATCTTTTAAAACTTGAATTAAAGCTCGGGAAAAGCTAGACCAGTCGGTCACGCCCCCAAAATCTCTGGGTCGGATTCGCCGACTATTGAGTACCAATTGACTTCTGCGAAGCAGTACCAACGCTTTTGCTTCTTTTCTGAAAAACAAGTTCTCCAATCCAGCATGTTTCTTTGGGAAGTGTGCCTTTTCTTACCATTATCAACCCTGGTATCTGGTAAGACGATAACATGGACCGTTATTCAAGCGAACTACGAACGCTCTACAGTCTTCATTTCCACCTCCTGTGATATTACAGTCGCACACGCCTCTATCGATGGACTCTCCCATGTGTATCTAGCTTGCGAGCGATCGCAGGGGCCTCAGTGTACACTTTCACTAAGAAAAGTCTGTGTGAAACCAGTGACCCAATACTCGAAAATGTCGATATTCTAAGTTAGCTATGCTAACAAAACCAGTTAACCACACCAACCTCCCACTGACGAGTACAGGCTTTTGTATCTACGTCTCATCCCCGGGCGCAATCCGGAAAGTTTCTGCGAGTAGTGTAGCCGTACATTCATTTCGACAACCAATACCGAATGGCTTCGGACTGAGTTTCCCATTTCTCGTTTCCCTCGGAATCACGCACAGCGCCAATCATATCCGTATTCGTACTGGGTTATATGTAGAGTTCACTTCGCTCGAGGCTATGAGTTCTATTCGTTGAAGCCTCGCAGAGTCACGGGGGTGCAGGGCAACCTAACCCAGTTGTTTGTTTTCTGGGGGTCTTCGCTCGAAGCTATGGGTAGTGGTTCATTGTTTCTGTTCGTTGAATCCTCGCAGGGCCACGGAAGTGCAGGGAGCGAGCCCGTATTCGTACTAGGTTATATGTAGAGTTCTATCTAGTTGTTCAATTTATTCTCTACGTTGACGTCACGCAACCCGACAATTCTCAGCCCTATGGTATGCGGCTCAAACAAGTTGGTCAATGTTGTGGTTTTTGGCACGGTTTACTGAAAAATAGAATAGTCAAAAATATTCACTAGCTAGGAATTAACAAGATTTTAGATTTTAGACTAAGAAATGCTAGTTTGCGGCATTTATGATTCATATGACTAGGAGGATTGGCCATTCTCCCGAACACGAGGGAGGTTCTTTTTTCAATGAACGTATTTCTTGCAGTGGTAAGGTATGTGCTCGAACTGATACTAGATAAACTTTGAGGTCGGAACACTAACGACAATATCCAACTCTTTAAGTGTGAGATTTAGTTCCTGGCAATAAATCCAACAAGGTTCCAAGCAGCATAGTATCCAAAAGCACCCTGAGGTTTAAGTCGGGCCAGAAGAGGCGGCCGAGTTGGAGCAAGTTGCCCAAACGACAAGCCCAGATCACGTACATGCAATGGGAAAGCTTTGGCTCAATAGTTGAAAAGAACGGGTCCCATTCCGGGGAGTAAAAAGCTGTGAGGCCAGTGCTGGGTCGAACGGCCAGTAGTGCAGATCCTGGTGGTAGTAGCAAATATTCAAATGAGAACTTTGAAGACTGAAGTGCGGAAAGATTCCGTGTGGACAGCAATAATCTAATGATATCCTTCTTTGGTCAGAGACGTTGTTTCGTTTTGTTTCAGAAAAGGCTTGTCAACCCAAGCCTCGGCGAAGCCGACCCAGGGGGTCTGGGGGCGTGCCCCCAGAACATGTACTGATTCAAACAGGATGACCCCCGCTCTCTTTTTTATTTTCGGGGTCCCTTTGACCAGAGCTGGAAGAGCAATGCCCTTTGGGAGGCAATGTTGATTCCTGTCTAGTTAACGTCGACCTCTTGATGACCAGGGCGGGAATCACCTACTGTATGGCCCATCATTGGTGGCTTGGAATCGGGTCCATCACGCTGACCAAAGTGACCATTGCGCTTATTTCCGGACTCAGTTGGTGGGTTATTCGAATCCCCCACTTCTACGGATAGGTGCTGTGGTCTCGCCAGAAGATCTATCAATGGCAGCGGATGGAGTAGCAAGAGATTGGGATTCTCTAATATAGGGGTAGAAGAAGTCCCAGATTGAGGAGGAGATTGGTCAATGGTAGTCGTGCCAACACGGCACCTGATGCAGATGCATCACAATTTCTGGCTCGAGCTTTCGATGTCACTATCCTGCTAGACCCTACGTTGGCGGGGGATGTTTCTGTTTCTCCGTTTCGCCGTCTTTTTGCGCTCCTAGCATGGCAGGTCCTGCCATTTTGTGGCGTGGCAATTTGTTGAGGAATACCAAAATTGGTCCAAAGGCTGTACCTCAGAACAACTGCCGCACTGTTTTTTTGGAAAACCTTGAGACGGGTTCTCACCAGAAGGCTATGGCACCAGATTGGTTCACCTTTTGCTGAAAAAGCTGTTGCCGTGATACCTGATTGTCGATATTTGTAGATAGAGTGGTTGTCATGGTACCAGACCGATCTACGTTAGATGAGCCTCGTTCTTTGTTGCTGCTGTGAATTTTTGCTTTTTGCGTCCGCAAGGAAGTTCGTGCCATGTGTTTAGCAAAATCATCCAAATGCGAACACCACATGGATACTTCGGAAGCTCGTTAAGGGTCCGCAACAAAGAATACAACTGCTCATACGGTGAATTGGAAGATATTTCACATATATTGATGATATGTGGTCAATTTGAGAATGCCAGACAAGCCCTGAAGCAAGTTTCAAACTCTAGCGTAGTAGTGTTTTCTGGGGGCACGCCCCCAGACCCCCTAGGTCCGCTTCGCGGAGAATCGGGTAGAAACCAGACTCTAGGAAGTTATGCTATACTATTCCGGCCTACGAATGGGTCAATTGAGCTTTCACCGGCTTCGCCGAGGACATTGGGTAAAAAGTTTTCACAAGCTGAACGGGCTGATTCCTGTTCAGAGATCCTATTATGCGTTAATTGAAGCCTCGCAGCGCTACGCTTTTTGCTTCTTTTTCTGGAAAAAGAAGACACCTATTGCATGAGTTGGTTTGTTGGGGGCACGCCTCCAAACCCCCCAGGGTCGGCTTCGCCGAGGGTTGGGGTAAAAAGTTTCTCCGAGCTGTACGGGTTGATTACTGTTCAGTGAGTTTATTATGTGTTAATTGAAGCCTCGCAGGGCAACGCTTCTTGCTTCTTTTTCTGGAAAAAGAAGAATACGCCTGAGCTGAACCTGAGGGTCCTTCTCGATAGCAAAAGGACCTAGATGCGCCAGAGTTCATCAGATTGGTACCGCATCTCTTCTGCGGAACGATCGATTGTGAGGGGTTTTTTCAAAGTCTAGAGTTTACCTCGACATACGAATTCGTTTTCCCACATGCTCATTTAGTTGAGGGCAATCCGGCGCCATCAACCAACCAAATTATGAACATTTCAAATTTCAAATTATAAGTGCCAAGACGTCTGAATCAGACCAATATACGAGCTCTCTTGCTTGATGTACCACATATATTTGTATATTATGTAGTTAATTACACAGAGTAAAATGATTATCTTTCATTTCGCAAGGAAACTGCTGTTATGGCGGACTCTGTCGGATTAGTGAAAAATTCGTGCAGAGTAGTTGCGTCGGTACCTTGAATCAATCTGTCTCCATTTTTCGGCCCTCTCCACGGCAACTGGATCCTTCTCATGTCTTGTGATGGTCGCACCCGCGGGGAATTCCAAAACTTTTTCAATTCTCGGAGTTTCCGTCAAGGTGACCTCAACGTTTTCAGATCTACAAAGAATTTTGACAAATTCTCTCTTTTTTCGGCCCTTCAGTTTATCAGTAAGACCAACTTTAAATAATTCAAGCTTGGTAAGGTTCGGAAGACGCCAGTGGTCAAATGTGGTGTTTTCGTATAGGGCAAGATCTATTCTAGAAACCTTTAGGGTCTCTAAAGAGTCGGTATCAAATGGAGATAGGACATTGTTAAAGTTGATTGAACCTGGACTAGGACCATAATCCAAAACCAATTCCTTCACATTGCAGCGATCAAAATTGAACCAAGCCACATGATTATCCCCTGGCTTATTCATATCCTTGCAAACAAGTTTTGTGATCTTTTCGCTGAGAATGGCCCTCTGATCCGACTTCAAGCCGCAAGGACGTCGCCTAACTCCCAAATAAACCTCAAACTGCAAGTAACTATTGTCCAAGAGCACTCGCAACCTTTCGTACACTCGCTGCTCTACGTTTTCGGGGAAGTCGGTCAGGTCAACAATAAACTTTGGTACCTCTGTACCCATCTCCTTCATCGCGGCCAGAACCTCCAAAAAGTCGGTCAAAAAGGCGATAAACTTGTTGGCACCTTCGAGCGCCGAGCCTGCGAGGAATCGCAATATTTCCAGCTCATTAAGACATTCTTCCATCACAGGTGTGCGAACGAAGTCTCTTGCATCCTCATATTCGCTTGTTTCGAATAAAAGCCGTCTTTCTTCTCGTGATCCCTCTGTATGAGGCGCATAGTAAAACCACCAGTGATTAGGCTTGACTTGGCTCACCAGTTCCAAAATCATGACTTGTTATGGCAAGTGTTAGGAGGGAAGGTCAAGTAGTGCTTCTCGTGTGGCGACTCGTGCGTGTTTACATCCTCTCCCCTCCCATGTAGTTTTAGGCACGAAATATGATATATCGGATTCTTGACAAAAGCCGCACATTAAATTATGAAACATGCATATCCTGCGGAATAACAAGCTAGTCGAACCGACCCAACAAAGTTCACTGAATTCATAGCTTTAGGGAGTAGAATCGCTGTGGGATTTTAGAGGAAATATGGCTTGCCAACAGATGTGCAAAAAAAGCTTTTTTTCCTCAGCTGCAACAACAAGTGCCGGCGTCCAGAGACACTGTTCCTGATCCTCATCGGTTGCTTAGTCAGCTAATCCTTAGCTAGGGATTCTGTTGGCTCCCCCGAGACCCTGTGCACGCCTAGTACTGGATAAACGTATTATATTTAAAGTTCCATATCTAGTAGTAAAGAGACTGGTATCTGAACCAAGCAGACTAAGGTTTATTATTATGCACATGAGATTTACACATTAGCGAATCCCGTGCATAGGACCGGCCTTCAACCTCTTGAGGACGTCCCATAATTACATCCTTTGACAATGTTATGCATGTAATTACATCTGCTGGATGGGGGTTGGAATTTACTCGCTCTTTCTGTGACATTATTTGGGTAGTGGTCCGTCGGCAACATATTTCGCCTATAAGGGCATGGACCTACTACAACTAAGATACGTTAGCCTCTAGTAACCTGTGACGTGCACTTCTGGGACTTGAACGCTGTATCTACTGGACAATCGTCAAGCATTGTCTAGGGGATAAAGAAGCAAAAAGGGTTCCCACCGAGAGATAACCCACTGTCTCTCTCTTCCACTATATTAAATAACTGAAAAAGCGGCATTCCGCCACGATTAAAGATACAACCGTGAAAGCATTACTAGATGTTAGAATCTGTGATTTATCACGCGAAATGCGGGACAATGTCAGCAATTCTGGTTGAAAATATCCCCTATATTTATTATAAAGCGTTCAAAACAAAACACTCTGGGAGAAATATCACCTCTGGGTTAGGTTTGCAGGGGGCCAGCCCCCTGAACCCCCGTGGCTCTGCGAGGCTTCAACTAATAGAGAAAATGAACCAATATCCGTATCCTCGCGAAGCGAGTCCCCCTCCCCTCTGGCGGTCTGGGGGCGTGCCCCAGAAATACCATCTCTGTGTTAGGATTGCAGGGGGGCACCCCCCCCCCTGCACCCCCGTGGCCCTACGGGGCTTCAGCTAATAGATAAAATGAACCAGTGCCCATATTCTCGCGGAGCCCTGAGGGTCTTGGGGGGCGAGCCCCAGAAAAAACCAGTTGCGCTGTGGGTTAAGGGGGTTAGGGTTGGGCGGGAGCGCGTGGGTAGATCGGAGCTAGGCCCGGGGTTTCGGAGCACCGCGGGTGTGGAGATATGACATAAACCGCATGTAAAAAATATATCGGCTTTCTAGTCTTCTTTGTTTGTTTGTTCCCTCACACACAAATGCGATGGAGCTGATAGCGCAGAGACTGGTGCACACGCTGATCGACGAGCCCGGCTGCGAGAGTCTGTCCACCGCCCAGGCGGAGCAGCGGTGGAGCATGCGCTGGTCCAGATCAAGAAGAACGGACGGGCCCAGGGCGTCTCCAGGAGCCTCCGTCGGCAGAATCTCTCGTCTCGTGGACCTCTACGTCCTGCGCAAGGCCCCGGCTCCCTCCCGCAGGGCCATGATCGGCCTCACGGATAGCCACAGTTATAATGGGTTCCCGCAACACCACGATTCAACCCGTGGACACATACTGCATCTTCGAAGCTGGACAGATATTTCAACAATAGCGTTGTCCAATTGTTTTCCGCCGCTGATAGAACAAAGCTTACGCACCTGGTGGCGTCTTTCCCAAATATGGATACCACAGACGCATGCTTCCCGGTATAATCAGTTTGAAAAGGAGCTTTGTCGAATAGTAGCCGAGGTTTGAATAACCCGGCATCTTCTGCGAAGTAGAACTACTCTTTTCGCGTCTTTTTCTGGAAGAATAAGGATACAATAGTCTTCCGAAGGGTAACGCACTGATTCTGTGAATGGGAAAAGTAGAACTTCTGGAAATGATTACATCCTTTAGAGAATGGAATGTATACCCACCAACCTGTCAAATGGTAGGCTTTGCGGATCCACGAGCTTGAGAATATAGTGCTACAGAGTAAAGATGAATTCGCATTGTAATCCACAACCTCGGCAGAGTACGTATCCATATTTTGGTGGTTGGTGGGATCCACATTACATTGGCAAATTTAATTGTATTTTCGTGAACCGTACGTCTTCCAAGTGCATTAGAGCCATGGGTGCATGATAACATGAATTATATTTCATCAACGGACACCCACACAACAATTCACCTTCTTTGGGATATATATTACAACCGACTAAACAATGTAGAAAAGTGCTTTAGACCTCTTTTGTTCTCTTTGACCTATTTGGATAATTCCACTCGTCAAACGGAATAGTCGCCTTGGCTTCACTTGAAAAAAGTGGGAACGAGGATAGACCCCCAGACCCCCCGGCTGCCGAGGTTGGGGGAATGAGCCTTCTGAATACTTGAATAGGGGAAAAGTATGCCAATAAGTAAATTGGTTGAGTCTTAAACTGGATTTACCATTGCCAATGGTTCTCGTCTGTCATAATATTTGGAGGTGGCCCAAGAGGGCTAGCGCTGCGACCCATAATGTAATGTATATATTTCGTATAATAGCATGTGTATTCTGTATTGAATAAGAAATATATCGACGGTTGTCCCTTACTGGCACATGTGCTTATAACCAGCTAGATTTCTTTAAATTTTCAATGTTTAAAAAAAGGGGGCACAGCGAAGCTTTCTAGTATTAATTGCAGTATTGTTCTATCGATCTGATATATTCTTAAGCTCCAGGTCTATATATTCGAATACCTAGTCCGATAACTGTGTATATATGTATAAATAAATTTGTTAACTAGCTTGGCTTAAAAGTTAAGCGCCAAATTAACATCAAACCAGTCATTATTAATCCTCGAACCCATAACCATATTTATCGCGGAAAATACGGCAACAGAACTTATCCAACAAAGTCAGCTAAATTAGTGACAGGACCAAATGCCAGAGAAAAATCCATTCCAGTGGGGTAGAGTGGATATCATAGTTTTGAGGCGCGAACGTGCCAATTATCCAAACTACAAAGGAAAAGACTTCATAGCCCATACAAAAGAACGCATTGCAAATTTCTTCTTTTTCCAGAAAAAGAAGCAAAAAGCGGCTGCTCTGTGAGGCCTCCGTTGATGGAATTTTGACATTTAATCAGTTTATTATAGTCGCCAGGCGCACCCACTCGGAGTTAAACCCGAAATATCACAAAGACCATGCCAAACTCTTGATCCAATACATAAAACTATTTCTTATTGTTCTTCCATTTCATGTGCTTCTGCCCTTGTTTGTCTCCTTGCTTCCACTCATCATCGCCGCTTTCGCGACTCAGTCAGACCCGGATTCTGAGCGTTGACGAAACACTGCCCAAAGCTTCGCGAAGCGAACCACGGGGTCTGGGGCTGGCCCCAGAAAGTCTTTCGTACGCCAAGCTTTTACAAGACCATTCCTTCCCGATAACAACGAATAGTTATCGATTGACAGGTTCATTAGATAAATCGCTTGGGGATTTTCATATGTCGCGTTGGCGGGGTTAGGGACCAATTTTCACATGTCAAACAACTGAGAGGAAGGGCCTGGAACCCCCATAAAGTCGAGAAGACCTGGAGACACTACAATCAATTGGCTCTGAATCATAAGCAGCAGAATAAAAAAATTGATTGATCACGGTCCGGAAATTGCGGTATCCAAGCCATTTAACTGTGTGGGGACATGCATCTCGTATGGCGGTGGTGGTCGGTTTTTTTTTGGTGCGGGGAGGGTGTCGATCATTTCAAAGGCTAGTTAATTTGCCCCAACAATGACCAGCCTCGGCGAAGGCACGCACGCACCATCACGTATATATAGACAAGACTTAGCATCACGACCACAACAACATGTCTGAACTATTAGATCCACCCAATAAGACGTTTGCTGATCTGATGAGCACGAAGGAGATCCCCGTGCCCAACACTCAGCAGGCGTTCAAGGACACCTGCCGTTACTATCAATCAGTTGTGCGGCCCTTCCGGCCCATCGTGGCCCCAGGAGTGTTTGGAGGTCATGTATTGGCCCAATGTGCCATCGTTGGCGCCAGATCCGTCGCTGAGGGCTACATTATGCATAACATTCACGGGTATTTCATTCTGCCGGGCAAACAGGACGTGCCCTTCACATACAAGGTCGAGACCATTCGAAACGGTCGGTCCTACTCAGTTCGCCAGATCCGCGTCTATCAGCCAGATCCGTCCAAGGGGCCCATTGCCGACTTTGATTTTGGTTCCAAGGACCTGTGCTTCATTTGTTTGTGCTCCTACAAGCAGCCGGAGAAGACCATTTTGGAGCACCAGCGAGACATTGATCCAGTGTTCAAACTAGAGAACCGGCCAGAGAACATCCACAAGATCCCGCTGGCCCCGGACGTGGACGTGCCGTCGTGGGAGGAGTGGTCCCAAGACCCAGAGAACTCGTACGTCCAGGAGGTGCATCCAATCGAGATGCGCAAGCTCAACGTGACAGAACACAACAGGACCAAGGAAAACGTCACCGACCGCCGCCAGATCCACTACCTCAAGAGCCACGACGTTCTGCCCAATGACTTTAATCTACACATCGCGGCCCTTCTCTATGCATCCGACCGAAACTCCTTGTTCACGGTGTTGAACATCCAGGACGAGCAGCATCTGCCCAACCGCATCGCCTCCATCGACCACGCATTTATCATGCACAACCTCGACACCCGCGTCGATCAGGGCTGGCTCACCATGGAAACATTTTCCGACCGCTCCGTCGACGGCCGTGGCCTGTACAATGGCCGCATCTATGACAATGACCACAAACTGGTCTGCTCCTTCATGCAAGACGGCGTCGTCCGCGTATTTGAACAAGACGAAGAAGACAAGAGAGCCCCTTGGGAAAAAAAAATAGACTCTTCCTCAAAGTTGTAATTTATATCATCCATCTCTACACCCTATTCCTCTCACACACCCTTCTGCAAAGCAGAACAAACGCTTTTTGCTTCTTTTTCTGGAAAAAGAAGATTACCGTAGACTATTAGTGGGGTTTTCACGGGGAACAGCCCTCTGGGTCAGCTTCGACGAGGCCTGGGGTAAAAAACCTTCTGCAAAGAAAAGCGCTTTTTGCTTCTTTTCAAAAAAAAGGAATCGTGCTAGAACAATTGTTCGCTAAGACTGCATGGACGTTGTCAGACCCTGTGATAAAATTGTTAAATGCACTTTTCAGTTTGCCAGTTAAAGCAAACTGGAAAGACTTCAAGGATGTTGAGAATGTCAAGGCATAAGATGTCAAAAGTCCTTCCTGCTCAAATATACTCTGGATAGGCTATGGGTTCCAAATAATTAATTATATTTGTGCTAAACTCAAGGTTGGAAACCCAAGTCCGGCCACCTCACTCTAGCTAGCTTATAATCAATTGATCATGAGTGGGTACCGGTGAACATCAGTACGTACTAGTATACGTATACGTATATATATTATATACGGTACTTTTGAATTAAACAGAGTATTAATTGCTCAAACAGAATTACTGGCATACTGGCGCTATATATACAAGTGGCATACCAGTAGCATACATGCATGGATCATGAATTAATGTATGTTGTATGCCTGCAGCTGCCGTATGCCACAGGATTTTGTATATGTATACATGCGGTACACATATGCTGTATACGCTTGTAGACCCCTTGCGTGACGCTTGCATAAATGTTGGGGGCATACAAGGTTATGCTTTATACATGTGCCATGCTTGTATACGTATGGAACAACATATATGCATGGCGTATAGGTATGCATGCTGGGTCTATCCAAGCTTAAGAGCTATATGCTTAATTGCTATATACTTGCTGGTCACATGTATATATGATGTATTTATGTATACAGCTCTAGTCAATCAGAGTCACCTAAATCCTGGATGCAGGCAGTATGCATACAAGTCTAATCAATCAGATTCACTCCATATACAAGTGGTATAGATGTATGAATCTTGGTGGGTACAAGGCTCATTCCTGTACATAATTTGGATGCAACAAACATTGGTATGGATACAATGCCTATGCATGTATAGCGATAACGATTGTTGGCATCAAATTTTTGTACGGACTCAGGGTCTCTGAATGTATGACATTTGGCTGTGACAAGTATGAGTTTGTGTAACATGCGTGTAGGATACTTGAACAGCCGGCGAATGCTAGAACCCAACCAATGTGCGAGTTTGAGTATAGCATTTACGTATAAGTGTACTTTTCGTATATTATTGATTTAGCTCGCCTAGTTTATGAGTTGTGCTTAAGTCACTGGCATAAAAACATACACTTTTACTTTGGTTTGGACTATATAATTCGATTATTATTAAGCTGTATTGTGCAGCTGTAAAGTTCCCCTGTAATCTTTGACTGATGATGAAAATTACCTTTTATTCTACTAAATCTACCACTACTTACAACCGTATTCTACGCCTCCCTTTCTTAATAATTTCTATTCTGGTTTTCTTATCTCTGTCACGATAGTGAGATGGTTGTGCGCGTTGTAGCCTCCGCTTTTTCTTATCAATTTCTAAATCGCTCTGAACAGCATATGGTTCTTTGGTCTCTTTTCTCCTGCGGCTTGGACGTCCTTTATGCCCTTGTTTAATAAGCAAGAACGCATGATTAAGGCCGTCCCCAAATAGTTATTCAACTTTTTTTACCAGCACCGTTCATGAAACTGAAGTCCCCATTGCCAAGGTTGGAAAACAAGAATTCATCAACATTCGAGGTAAAGCGTCTACCACTGAAGAAATACGAGTAAGCTTTAAGTATCACCTCGATGTTCCACTCTTTATTTGTTCATGGAAGAAAAGTAGGATGAGATCCAGTATTTATATTTCAGGACGATCGCGAAACTTTGTAGGGTTTTGGATCAACCTTTCTGCTTACAATTAATTAACAGCTCTCTGGCGGATATTTGTCTAATTAGGAATATATCTGCCGCTGCGCTGGCCTTATTTCTACTTTTGATGTCGAAATGCTGGATCGGATCAATGGTCCTAAAACGGTATCGGCAGAATCATTGAACAAATTAAACGAGATCAAATTCGCCCCTTATCATGCCTAATCAATGATCTTTCTGGGAGAACACTAACAAGTGGAGCAGACAGATGAACGTTACAAAGAATGCCGATCCTCATTCTAGGGGAAGTCTAGAAAAGGTGGATCGCCCGCTACATCGCGACGCGAAACATGTTTCTCCATCTTTTTCTTTAAATGAGGGGTAGTGTAAATCATTCAACCGCTTCAACGACTCCACTTTTGTCATCAATCGGGTCAATACAAGTATTCACTAACGCCGTTCTATAGATATTATACCTATTCGCGTATCTTACGCCTGCTATCTCCACTTGTTTTGAGGGGTCCAACGACCCACTCGCTGTCCGATCTACGCATGTTTTGTTTTTTTTATGCCCCTATTACGCATCCACATGCAACGGCCCTTACTCAACCAGATCAGTCACCATTATGAACTTTGGATTTTGCATGAAGACCTGTCAGTAAAAGAACCAAAAGGGTGTCGCAGGCCGACTAGGGGTTTTCTGTATTACCGTTTCCAAAAAGACTTGACTAGATGCCTTTCAGTATTGTTCTTTTCCCGAAAAGAACCAAAAGGGGTCGCTCTGCGAGGCTCACTACCTCGGTATTGAGAAAAGCAGAACACAAAGCACTTTTTCGTACGTAGAAGATTTCATGCATTATCAAACAGGCGGTGCTTGGTATGTGTGCAGATTGCAATAGACAGTCTACAAACCAGTTCGACATTGTACCCAAAGCTCGGCGAAGCCGACCCTGGGGGTCTGGGGGCGTGCCCCCAGGAATATCCACAGTGAGAGAATAGTGGGGAATGTCTTGAGCGGTGCCCAGGAAAATTATTGTATAATTGACATTATGTCTCAGTTAATGAGGGGGTTATAACGTCAGGCTGACGATCCAACGCGGGCCGGGTAAACGAACTACCATAGGTCTTGTGCCAGGAGGAGGTTTGCTAGTGGGGGAAGATGGTAGCAAAGGTGGAAATGTGGACGTTTAAACTGAAGTTTTTCATGCTGTACGTTAAGAGCTGGTTAGACAAAGTTTTAGACCAAGGGTGTTATGGGGAAAATGTGGGCATTCCTCTACGTGTGCGCATTGCGCGTAGAGGCTGGTGCCCAGGCTTTTTGGCCCATGGTTTTTACCCAAAGAGGGTTCATTATGTCCGCGCGCATCGCGCGGTGCGTTCGGAAAAGGATAGAAAAAGAAAAGCGTGCATAAGCTAAGAGGAGCTTAGTTAGAACCCTGCATCTCGGCCAAAACTGGTGGTTGGTATAGACGGAGGAAAATGAGTTACCATTTAGCCGCTAAATAGAGACAAGAGGTTCGAATAGTGTGTATTTTCAAGTGTAGTTGCTTAAAAGGGGCTGTTTTGATAACAAGGGCCCACATTTGAATGACATTACCTGCGCGCAAATGCACCCCGCACAGTGCGTGCAAGGACACAGCTACCCCGCAGTGCGGCGTTGATGGAGCATTCCGGGACGGAAAGGATTTCCAAAAGGTGGACTGGAATATAAAACCACGGTTTCTCCGTTATGCAGGGTTAGATAGCAACGCCATGTCTACCGTGTACGAGCGTAAAGACGCGGAAGAAGATAAACAGCAGTCGCCAAACAAGGCGACTGAGCACTATGAACATGTTGATTTGGAGAAAATGCCTTCAGGGGCTAGTTCGTTTATTAGCCGGGTTGCTGCAAAAGGAGAAGTTACGCACAACCCACTGAAGGACCTTAGTCGCGAGGGGTTAATCCGAAATGTATCTGAATTTGTCGAGAAACACGGTTTTCATGAGGATCGCGACTTGTTTATCAAGGGTGCTTTGTTGGCCCAGGCGGGAGAAGCTGATGGGTTGACCGAGGAGGAAGAACAGAATCTCACCAAGGAGTCCACTCATCGTTGGCATCAGCCTAGAATGCTGTATTATCTATCGATAATGTGTGCCATGTGTGCGGTTGTTCAAGGTATGGATGAAACGGTGATCAACGGTGCGATGATTTACTACACTGAACGCCTGGGTTTCGACAAAATTACCGGCGAGAAGGGTGAATGGATTTCTGGTTTAGTCGTTGGTTCTCCTTACCTTTGCTGTGCTGTTATTGGTTGTGCTCTCACCGAACCGTTGAATAATCTTATTGGCCGTCGAGGTGTCATTTTCCTCTCTTGTTTCATTGCTGCTGCTGCTTCAATCTGGGAGGCCTTTACCTATTCCTGGGTCCAACTGTTCCTTGCACGATTGTTTCTTGGTCTGGGAATTGGCCCAAAATCCGCAACGGTTCCGGTGTATGCTGCCGAATGTACCCCTGCCCCAATTCGCGGAGCATTGGTCATGATGTGGCAAATGTGGACGGCGTTTGGAATTATGTTCGGATATGTGATTTCAGTAGCCTTTATGCCCTCCGGGACAATTGATAAAAATACCGCGTGGAGGTTGATGCTCGGATCGACCGTTGTTGCGCCGGCGATTGTATGTCTCCAAGTGTTTTTCGTCCCCGAATCCCCACGGTGGTACATCAGAAAGAACAGATATCAAGAAGCATTCAATTCTCTTGTGAGATTGAGGAACACGCGCTTGCAAGCCGCGCGCGACCTTTATTATATGGATGTGTTGATCCAAATCAGTGAGAAGATCAACGAAGGTCACAACGCCCTCGTCGACCTTTTTAAGGTCCCACGAAACAGAAGGGCTCTACAAGCGAGCCAGTTCTGTATGTTCATGCAGCAGTTATGCGGAATCAATTGCATCGCTTATTACTCTACGAATCTCTTTCTACAAGCTGATTATTCCGAAAAGCAGGCGTTGTTGGCGTCGATGGGTTTTGGCATGGTCAACTTCTTTTTCGCGCTTCCCGCGGTTTTCACCATCGATACGTTTGGCCGACGGTCTCTTGTGCTATTTACTTATCCATTTATGGCGTTCTTCTTGCTATTGACAGGGTTCTCGTTCTATATCCCTCAGAAGGAGGCCCGAATAGGGGTAATCATGTTTGGCATCTACATGTATACAGCGTTCTACTCTTCAGGAATGGGTCCTGTTCCCTTCACTTATTCTGCCGAAGTTTTCCCATTGCATGTACGTGATCTGGGCATGTCGCTTGGTACAATTACTCTTTGGGGGTTCAACTTCATTATTGCCCTCACCTGGCCGCCTCTTCTAGCCCGACTTAAACCTCAGGGTGCTTTTGGATACTATGCAGGCTGGAACGTTCTTGGATTTGTTGTCAGTTTCCTAATCATGCCAGAAACTAAATCTCTTACACTTGAAGAGTTGGATATTGTCTTCAGTGTTCCGACCTCAAAGTTCATCCAGTATCAGTTCGAGCACATTCCTTACCACTGCAAGAAATACATTCTTCGAAAGAAGAATCTCCCTCGCGCTCGGGAGCTTTATGAATGGGCTTAATTTTCTTTTCTCTGTGTACTTTCGTCGATTAATATCAAAGTGTCAGTTCTGTAAACTCTTGCGCCGCACAATTCTGCGGCTTAGCCCCTGCATAATTATGCTTCTTATAAGATACGACTGTTGCAAAGCTACCGCGGAGCCCTGGTAGTTACATAATACCCGAAACACAGTCGGCATTTTGTCGAATTTCCGACTCATTCACTTCATTATTGTTTAGAGTTAAATTTACTGATTTTTGGTACTAATTGAACCAATTTGTGAAACACGGAACCGAACTTGATTTTAGCACTTTATCTTGTTATTCGTGGGGTGTCAGCAAACCATCGCATTGTGTGATTCCCGATTTATCAAAGCAGCAATGACCTACAGATATGCAAAAGCGGGTTTACAAGTAGAGCAAACTTTATTCAAAGCTTGAAATAATACCAATTGACTAAAAGAATTTATTCTCGGAGAGCTATAACCTCTTCTCTTGTAGCTGCTGTCTTCCTATAGACATGTCCCGCTTCAAACTTGAAAACCGACAGTTGGTCACTATGTTGTACCAGTGACTTGACAAAATTCTCACAACGAAGGCAGAAGCCAGATCTCTTGGCGGCAGAAGCCACATTGCGGTTATAATCCCTAGTATACTCCGCTTGTTCACTCTCTCCAACGGTCTTATCAATCACCGGTCTACGGGGTCTGCCATTGGGTTGGGCGTTAAACTCTGCTTCCGGAGTTCGAAGGTGGTTGAGATCCTTTAATGGTTCTGCAAACTCTTCAACAAAATCCACCCCACTGAACTGCAAAACTTCAATTTTGTTTTTGGGCAAGATTTGAGAAAGCAAAGGTCGAAGGGTTGGCCAGCGCGTGTGGTTAAGCTTCAGAGTTGTGATACCCTCCATAAGGCTAGAAAGTACAGCTGAATTGTCCTCCCGATATTTGACAACCTTCAACCTATGTAAATTAGGGAAAGTGAAAAGGCGGAGAAAATTTCTGCTCGTGGTGATATCCGTTTCTATCTCCTCAGCACCGACATCAATAATGGGAGAAGCCACCTGCCCATCATTCCAAACCGACACATCCTTGAGGTGCAAGTTCTTGACGTTCGGCATTGACCAGCGCGACTCTCGCCACTTGTTTTCATCTGTATCGTTGACGGCAAGGTCAGCCCAACACAAGGCAAATTCCTTCAAACAGCTGACGTTATTTGCAAATGGAAGAAATGGCTTAAGGATGTAAGCCATGTCTCTCTTATGGGGTTGCGGTTTGATACCAGGTCTCTCAATTCCGGACTCCTGATCGTGTCGAACTTTAACGTAATGAAGCTTTAGTGATCGAAAAGTAGCTTCTTCGAGAACGGCAAACCAAGAGTCAAACTTGAACCCTTGACCCAATCTCCAAACCTCCACTTCAATAAAATTCGGACCAATGACTGCGCGGTCGTCTTGATTACGTGGTTTTCGTCCATCTGGCATGCGCTGCGCTTTCCACTTGACAGTTACACCATCCTTTATTTCGTTAACCAATTTGAAAAGTCTAACGTAATCTTTGAATTTGACTCGAGAGAATTCCAAAAGTTTTAAAAGCAGGGGATGGACGTGAGATATTGGACCAAGGACTGTCAAGAGAACGTCAATACAAGTTCCTGCACCTTGCCAGGTATCAGCACTGCAAGCAATCTCCAAGTCATCACACGGAATCAACTGCGACGGTTCAGCATTAAGATCCCTAAGTATCGTTTGGGAAACATCCTCAGGGGGCAAGTTCGACACACAAATCTTGCTCTCTTGGCGAATCATTGGCTAGCCAGGTTCTGATGGAGGCAAAAACAGTCCCATACGGAGATCCTTGTAAACGCAATTGCTTGTGGGCTTTTTTATCGTTCATGGCTGGTAGTGGTGATCGGCGAATTCAAAGTCCTCTAATTATAATAAGTTAAAAGCTAACGTTACCCGAGGATAATCCCGACAACCGCACGCACTAACCATATGTAGCTGCGCATATTATTTTTTTCTTTTGTTTTCCCTATCTTGGTAACATCCTTCCAAGACGCGCATGTGGTGAGGCACATTGCGCGCATGCCCAACCCCGCAAAAAGCGCTGCTTCTTGAATTTTCTCTATTAGAATAACAAATACCATTTATTCAGCTGACAATTACTTGAGCAACGCGAGTGGGAACGCCGGGGTATTCCAGAACTGGCCAAGGCATGCATGTATAGGGTATTCGTAAATTATCTAGCAGAATTTGTGGCCGGACATGCGTTTGGATCGTCATGCATATGCATCAACCCCTATCACAGGTTAAAAGATCATAATATCTGACTGGTGCAAAGTTGAAGGCTGGAAATCTGTCGCCTTGATATAACATTCCGGAGATTTCACGAAAGACTGCCTATTGTAGAGCTGGTGGAACGTTATTTTACCTGAAGGAATAACTAAACTACTGTTTCCTTTACGACTGCACCTTCATTTCTTAAATTAGAATACCCGAAAGAGGCATGCACATGTGTATCATGTCATTTCGGAGACAAAAAAAAAAAAAAAAAAAGAGGGGCAGCCATGCGGGGATCCAGGCCACATAATTGAATTGACTCAGAAAAGGCCACAAGTTTTGACCTCTTCGCAAACTCATTGATTATTACACCACTATGAGCAACAACGTTAAGACAACAAAGATTCCAATTACAAAGCTCTGTGCAGACAGCATTACTGCCAGTGTCAACAAGTTAGTACGAGCCGTCCAACCGCTTCGCCATCACGGTTCTATGCTTTACAAACTGGCGTTAATCAGGAGCTTAGATGATAATCCTCCTGATAATACTATTACTTGAGGTGAGGATGATGAGACTGATGATGGTTGCAAGGACGAGGAAGATCCTTTACCTGACGATGGTGAGAATTCGGGGCGTGATCCACCGAGCCCTGAGAATGGTGGGGCAGCAAATGGTCCCGATGATGATTGGAGAAGCAATTGGGGAATGAGAATTGAACGAGTTCGAGATTTGAACTTTACTGATGTTACCAATTGGGAGGACGCTTTGGGTGTTTTATATCACAAGTTGGGGGGAAGGTATACTCCAAAAACCCAAGAAACCCGCCGGCTTAACGAAAAATTTGGTCATTTGGTAGAGGGTTACAATGGTCATGGACTCGACCTTGTAAAGGAAATTGTTGGGCGTTCTCATGTTATTGATACAGAGGTTCGGGAGAGGACTACCATGCTCAGAAACAATCTCCAAGCGAACTTTGTCAAGATGAGTTTGACATACGCCAAAAGGCTCAAAACGCGCTACATGAAGCGCGTGTCCAAGTTCAGAGCCGTTAGTCAGTCTGCCAATGCAACTTCTGATGAGTTTAACCAAGCCAAGGGAGATTTACAAGCTTTGGGCATTGGGATTCCCACAGTTGCCGACCAGGAATGGGAGGACATGCTTAAAGAACAGCTTGACAATGAACTAAATTCAGCGTTGCGGGCCTTGCAAACTTTGAATGTTGAAGGGTTACTGAGTAGAGCGGAAGAGACTAGCTCTGGGCCTTATATCAAGACAATCGCTAGAGACTTTAACTCATTGTTGTTGCCGCAGAAAAGAACTCGCGTCCGTGAGGGCCGAAATATAACAGAGCCTCGCGATGAGATGATTGCTGCCTTTCCCCATCTGTTTATCCAGCCGTACGCGCGGCTTTCTAAGTTGTTTGATCATCACGGTTTTCAACGCTTTAATGCCGTGCCAATGACCGTTACTTATGAACCGCAGTATGTATTGATCGACAACAGAACTCTTGTGAGATCCATCCTGGGGTTTAAAAACGATGAAAAGCCTGAGATCATTCCCGTTTATTGGCGGGTATTTTGTCAAGGTAAAGAAGCGGATGACGGACTGGAGAGGCTACACAACCGCGTTCACACCATTAAAAAGAGACTTCGTTTTAAAGGACGTCTTGCCCACATCTCTGACGAATTAAAACCTCGTCTTGACTACTACCGGACAAAGTATGGAGATGCTTGGGATCCGCAATTCCGTAGAAACGGTGGGCTGTTTCGATCAGTGAGGTCTGACGGTCGCATGGTTCATTTTATATGGAACATGGACCTAGATGATACGGAGAAAAGCTTCCACACCCTTGCCGAATGAGATTTCCGATTGCATATGGATAACATCATTAAACAATTGGCTAAGATATACAGAATTGGTGAGGAGGAGGTGCGGAGAAATGTTACAAAGTATGCGGAGAAACTTGTGTTTTGGGACTTCAACAAAAGGGACATATTTGTTGCTCGACAGTTCAAGAAGATAAAGTGGTCAGGCTATGTTACACTCAAGGACAACGCAACAAGGCTCTAAGATATCTGAAGTCCAAAAGACGAACTGAAAAAGCAGCTGTAGATGAAGGTATCAACTTGGTTCAAGGTGAAATGACAGAAAACAGTCGACAGAGCTTTGACCTTGATGACTTTGGGCAATATGTTGCTGCAAAGAATGCCCGTTTTGAGACGCTAAAGATTCACTATCGCCGGCCTTTTGGTGTTCGAGCTAAAGAATCCCGGTATAATGCGCATAAACGAGCCGATGAAGGACTTCTTGAGCTTATGAAAGACAAATTTGGTTCCGATTGTATTCACATTATTGGGCATTGGCACGATGCAGGGCGGACAGCGAAATATCAACAACCAACAGTTTCAATGGGAGTCCGAAACATATTAACCTCTGCTGGAATTCAATGGTATCTCTGCGACGAATACAAAACCAGCTCTATTTGCCCCTTCTGCTATTCGACACTTGAAAAAACTGACAAGATTCGGTTAAGCTCTAGACCCCACCAACGGGAGAAGGGCAGAACCGAAAACGTGCATGGTGAGAAACTATGTGTCAACGAAGCGTGTAAGTATACTTATCAGAATCGTGACAATGTTGCTACTCGCAATATGTACAACAATGCCGTTTCGTGGCTCACAACGGGTCAAGGTATCCCCCCAGCTTTGTCGATCAAGAATGGTAAGGTCAATTCCACTCAAAGACCATGAATACTCTGTGGAATTTCTTCCTAATGATAGAGTTTCTTACATGGGATGCAACACTTGTACCAGCGCAAACGAAAATTGTGGCTGTAGTGATAAAGAACGAACAGGTGTCTGATTTTATTCGGCTCGTGGTCCAACTGACAGACCGTGCAACTTTGACCGACGGACAAACTAGGGCTGTCTCAAAAGCGACTGTATTTGGCGAAACATCTTGGTGTTTGGTAGGATTAGCCGATGCATCCCAAGCTGCCAGAACACGATTTTTGCAACACCCTCAACAGCAGTTCAACATGATTGGCCAACCGCAGATCAGAATTGGGTCCGTGAGGCCTCCGGGTCGTTGGAATTTCTCAATGGTTCTTGAAGAGTTTACCAGCATCAGCGAAGCAAGATGAATCAACTACTGCTGCGAACTCAATATCTTTCCTTCAATCTTTCCCTAGCTTGCTTTCGTTTTTATACTTTTAAATTTATACATATATTTTGAAATTACCCATTATTCTGCCGAATTCGAATCTATCTGTACTTATAAATTAGGGAATTCTGTTAAGTCTCCCCGTCTTAATAGTTGTCCCTTTAGTTTTCTCACTAGTACTAGCTGCGTCTTATAGTGCGTCGGTTGAGTGCGTTGGATTTTATTTCGGCTTTTCGTCAAGCAACCTTGCTGCCTGTTCTAAGAGAACATTAACTCTCGTTACGGTCGTTGTTTAGTACGGGCAATAGCGAAGTTTCTAGATTGTATCAAGAAAACTAACTTTTGAGGTCCTCATTATCGAGCAATCAAAAGGTGGGGGTGCGTTAAGGATTCTGCATGTTTCATAATTCCGCTGCTGTCAAAATCTGATAAGTCATATTTTGTGCATGAAAATGCATGGGTGAAAGTAAACACGATGCACGCGGCAGCCACACAGAAAAACCACTTGACTTTCTAACGTTTACGATAACCAACATTGCCATGTTGTTGGAAATTGTACGCTGTGAAAAGAACTATCTGCGCTGGGAATTCCACTACACAGAGGAATCTGCAGAAAGCGTGAAAATAGGCGAGTTTGAGAAGCATGAGGATGCAACCCCATTTATCCGCTCGCCAGAGATGGAAAAGTACCTCAATAAGATGAAGGTCTTACGATTT
Source organism: Blastobotrys ciferrii (assembly GCA_030573635.1). Taxonomy (NCBI): domain Eukaryota; kingdom Fungi; phylum Ascomycota; class Dipodascomycetes; order Dipodascales; family Trichomonascaceae; genus Blastobotrys; species Blastobotrys ciferrii. Next base: position 57,488 of record JAJMDO010000045.1, on the reverse strand, counting down.
GGGTCGCCTAGTCAACTCGGCGGAAGCGTATTTATTCATTGGTTAGCTGAGTTTTTTGAGGTTCTGGAGGAGATGAACAAGAAGGGTTCATATGTGGCTCCGTTGTTGACCTCATTAGATTTCCAAGCAAGACTGCAAAACATTTGTACGACAAAATGCGCGGAATCCTGGACGATAGCCATTTGCAATTCGAGGTTTACTTGGGTCTGAGACAACGGCCCTCCCCGATGCAGCAAAATGAACGGGTCATTCTAAGCTCGAGAATCACAAAGCTTGTGTACAAAGGCGTGAAAAGCTCTTCTAAAAATTATCCCAGCTGGTTCGTGTTTGATCATTGCAATGTGAAGGATTTGGAGTTGGACTTTGCTATCGTACCAAAGATCAGATACCCCCAAAAAAAAAGGCAGTATATTATTCACTTGACATGGACCTCATATTGGGGCGATTCAACACCGAAATTTTGGAGTCCGTAAAGATTTCCAGGGTATATTTTTACCGCAACAGGCACTCCACCTTTAACCACTGGCGTCTTCCGAACCTCAAAGAACTTCAATTCTTTAAGGTTGGACTTGAAGACAAACTTGGAACCTTACAGAAACGGAGATTTATCAAGGTTCTTTGCGGATCTGATAACGTTCATGTTACATTAACGAAAAGTCCAAGAATTGAAAATGTTTTGAACTTTCCCGAGAATGCAACAATCGTACGACATGAGAAAGATCCAATTGCCGTGGAGATTGCTCAAGACCTGGCAAAGCTTTCTTTAGACCAAAACCAAAAACGGAACACTGCTGTAACAGATAATGCGGCTCCAGTTAACAGAAAACGGCTGCTTCCTACAGGAAGACGTACTAAGCAAAGAAATACTGCAGCAACCAATGTGAGCCAATCCAACACCACAGCTACTGCTCCTGCTGTTAAGATTCCCCTTCATCAAGGTGGGTCATCTACGGCTGCCGTTGGGAAAAGTATAGACGGCAACCCTCTTCCACTTGTCACACCATCCACTGCCATTGGTGGACAAGATACTGTTGCTCAGTCGACTCGAGGTGCTACCATCATAGAACCTGACCAAGGAACTGGAGATTCGAATAATCAGGCCCCAGTATCTTCTGATACTAGATCCAATAAACGCAAGGGCAGCTTCGGTGGACAGAGTAATACCAACCCCAAGAGACTGATACTCGACCTTACCTCTGAGGGACCTGATTCTTCCAACTCTAGTCAGCGAGAGCCCCTTCTTGAGAATAAAAGAGAAATAATCGACTTGACATCAGAAGGGCCTGAATCTTCCAATCTTGGTCAGGGAGATACCAGCAATAACAAGAGAGGAATGGACCACCTTATGGAGAAGGAACCTAGCTTTTGTACCACTCCAGTATCGGTCCCAACGGTATTTTCTATCGAAATCAATGATACGGAAGAATCAAAAAACCGTAAATGCAACATGTGTAAGCTTTGGTATCCACGTGAGGAATTTGTCAATGCTAAAAATCGTGTACTCAAAACCTGCAACACCTGCCGCAAGCCAGACTCCAGTCGTCCAAAGAACCATACTGTAGAAAACCTATGGTCCGCACTCAAGAAAAGAAGACTCGAAGAGTCTGTAATCGGAAAACCAAATGGTTCCAGTTCACTGCCATCCTCAAGTTCATCCTCCCATGAATACCAGCAAAAGTAAAAGGTCAGTTAGCTAATTATTCAATAAATTCGTTCTTGCTTCTTTAAAACGCAGTCCGTCCTATGTTTGGTCCTACCAACCTAGAGCTTCTGTGAGCTTTGAGAAACCGAAGTAAAGCATTGGGCAAAAAATATTGTTTTAAAACGATTTTGGTCTGTTGGGACTTTATTTTGCGGTGATGTCTGAACTCCAGCTCCCTTTTAACTTTATTCACGCGCCCAGGCCCCTGGGTCGACTTTGCCGAGGGCTGGGTCAAGAATAACCTTCTGCGAAGCAGAACCAACGCTTTTTGCTTTTCATTCGAATCCTATCCATGACATGAGCGAAGCGAGCTCAGGGGGTCCGGGGGTGTGCCCCCTAAAAACCGTACTTGGGTTAGGTTTGCAGGATAGAGCTGCAAGGCTTCAACGAATAGAGAGACAGAACACTACCGATAACATCGAGCGAAGCGAGCCCCGGGGGTCTGGGGGTGTGCCCCCAGTGGATTCAGCGGTTACCATAAACCTAGCCATGTTGATTTATTTTACTTGAAAAAAATTGGTCCTTTTAGTAACAGTTTAGCACGGACCTGTGGATCTTCAAAAGTCCATTTGCTGATGCTTAATTGTACTCTAAAGTTCTTGCCTTGGAGCAAGCCTCCGATCGCTGGTCAGGTTGACGAGAGATTAACACCGCTCGTGTTGTACCGGATGAACTGCTGATCCCTTGATACCTATGAGATTCCTCTCAAATGAGGTGGCACATTAGTCTATTCTCTAGCGAGAATAGTTTTGTACTCGACTTTTAGAGTCTGCAAAATTGATTGTAAGTTTTTCCCGTTGAAGCTTATCACCTTGATAAGCGTCAATCACTCCTCGATTATTTTTATTTGATTTGGGGAAAATATTACGGTATTTCCACCAAGAGCCAACTGGCCGGGAATTCTTGCGCATGGTACAGCTGGACACGTGGTAGGTCGTGGATTAGCAAATTTCCATCTATCAGATTGTATAACAATTGCGATTGATTAACCCCCTAAAACTACTTTAAAAATATCAGGTATACTTACTGGGCTGTTGCAGAAAAGGAAAAGAACTCTCCCCCAGTTGTGTCAACAAAATCAACTGCAACTTCAGATGGATAAATGAGCTCAGGAATACCGCGCTCTTCTGGTCGTCGGTCGACAACGCTAAGGTTGTTGAACTGGAGGCCTTTCAGGTTAGGCAGCCTCCATCCAGCTTTGTCAAGACCATCGGTTGTCTGAACCTTCAAGCAGACATTGGACAAACTGAGCGATTGGATATCATCAAATGTTTCTAGGCGAGTGAAGAATGGAATGAGAATCTTTTCGATTTTCACGTAGGTCTTTTTTTCGTAAGAAATGATCAAAGACTCAACTCCAGTAATAGAGCTTAAAGTGAACCAAGTATCGAATTTGAAAGAAGGGCCCAAGTTTTCAACAATCAACGTGTGCACAGCATAGCCGATTGCCACCCTCTTTTTTGGAATTTTACCGGTTGGACATCCAGGGATTCGTAAGGTGGTCTTCACAGAAAAGTCTAGCTCACCCGGTTCTTCAATTATCTCCATCAAGCGTTGATATGCTTGAATCCCAATCTCTTCACAGGCAGTGATGTTCAATTTGAAATAACGCACAAGGTATTCGTCGCGCACCATGTCAACTCTCCACTGAGGGTGTGAAGGAGCTGTGGCAAACGTTGGAAGGGCCTTAAATAAATCCCTCATCAGGGAAATGCAAGCATCCATGTCACTGGAAGTTTTTGCCTCAATTACTAGTTCTTCCACAGAAGAATAAACAGCCAGATCTATGGCCATATTGCTTTAACTTGTGTGAAGCACTTGAACGTGTTGTGTTTCTGAAAAGGACCTCGTTTAAAGCTTGTTCAGGATAAGCTTCACCTCTATTAATGTAATATTGGCGGAGTCTTTCCGTCGGATAGCTTAGAGTACATCTTCCTTTGGACACAGAAAGTTTTAACGACATTGACAAAAGCTTTAACGAGTTGAGCAGAAGCGTTAGGGCCGGTTGCCGGATTTTTGTACTCAATGTGCAGCCGAGCGGCCCAATATATGAGGTTGTTTTGTTTCAGCTACTTAGTTTGATTTAATATTCATGCAGGTAATTGGCGATCTCAGCAAGCGTAGCGTAAAGCCGAAGTACTTATATCGTCTCGAGGTTTTTTTTGATAAACTGGTACCGTGCCATACCTTTCCACTTTCTGCCATGAAAAAAATTATCCACTGAAAAACCAACATTCCAGTGCCTCTAGTGCAGTATTCAACGGAAGGTCCTCAAGACTTCTGAACACGGGAACGTGTCAGATTGTTTCACTGTCCCAGCTCGGGACTTTGTGGCCGTGCGGCTGACGGTGGGGCCGATAACGACCGATCAACCGAATTGAACTAAGCACTAGTTGCCAAAGTTTAAATTCCAAACAGGGTCAGTAATATATCTATATTAAAAGGAGCCGATCATATTTCTTTATTTTCACCAGTTGAATATAAACCTTGTTGTTTGACGCAAGCTAGCAGATAATAATAATATGCACGCGCCAAACTAATGCTTCCTTTTTAGCACACAACAATGAGGGGTTTTCACAAACGCAAGGGGGGTCCTACGTCATATGGACCTTGGAAACATTTCCATATTGGTACACAATGTAACCTCCCCTCTGACTTTTGTAACTTGTTATGTTTCGAATCCTCACCATAACCATCTCCCTTGAAGTATAAATAGGTGGCCCTTCCCACTCATTTGTTACGGTAGCTCCTCAGCTCTACAACTAACCCGCAGCAACATACGCTCAAAGAGGCCCGGGGCCACGGGAGCTCGTGCTCTTTACTTTGGGCTCTGCTAGCCGGGGTTCAACAAAATCACTTCAGCATCATCGGAGTAGATATACCGGCACATCCAACAAACTTCCAGCACTGAGGCTTTACCGACGCAGTGGTAGTTCAACGGCATGCTCATGAGGGCTTCGGTTCCTCTACGTTTTGTAGTCATGCACGTGTGTGGGGTTAAGTTTATCCGCTAATTGAATTTTTTTATTTTCCTGATTGTTTTCCAAGTACGACTTGTTAAAACAAGGTTCTCGCATCCGTGAATGGAACTAACTCTAATGGTAGTTCTGTTTGTAGCATGTCCTTCAATTAATATTGTTAGCTAACCTCGAAGGATCCCGCACGTTGGCTATTTTCATTCCCACTATTTTCAAGTGCAGCCAAGGCGGCTATTCCGTTTGACGAGTGGAATTATCCAAATTGTTCAAAGAGAACCAAGGAGGCCTGAAACTTGGCACTTTTCTACATTGTTTAGTCGGTTGTAATAAATCCCAAAGAAGGTGAATTGTGCGGGTGTCGTTGATGAAATATAATTCATGTTACCATGTACCCACGGCTTTAATGCACTTGGAAGACGTATGATTCACGAAAATACAATTAAATTTGCCAATGTAATGTGGATCCCACCAACCACCAAAATATGGATCCGTACTCTGCCGAGGTTGTGGATTACAATGCGAATTCATCTTTACTCTGTAGCACTATATTCTCTAGCTCGTGGATCCGCAAAGCCTACCATTCGGCAGGTTCGTGGGCATACTTCCATTCTCTAAAGGATGTAATCATTTCCAGATGTCCTACTTTTCCCCATTCACAGAATCCGTGCGTCACCCTTCGCTCAGAAAGACTATTGTATCATTATTCTTCCAGAAAAAGACACGAAAAGAGTGGTTCTATTTTGCAGAAGATGCCGGGCTATCCAAATCTCGGCGACTATTCGACAAACCTCCTTTTCAAACTGATTATACCGGGAGCCATGCGTCTGTGGTATCCATATTTGGGAGAGGTCTCACCGGGTTTACAAGTTTGTTCTAGCAGCGGTCGAAAACATTTTTGGATAACGCTATCGTTGAAACTACCTGCCCAGTTTCGAAGCTGCAAGATGTGTCACGGTTGAATCGGTGTTGCGGGATCCCATTACAACTGCGGCTACCTGTGAGGCACTCGATCATGACCCTGCGGGAGGGGCCCGGGCATTGCGCAGGACGTAGAGGACCACGAAACGAGAGAGATCCTGCCGACGGAGGCTCCTGGAGACGCCCTGGGCCTGGCCGTTCATCTTGATCTGGACCAGCGCATGCTCCACCTGGGCGGTGGACTTACTCTCGCAGCAGGGCTCGTCGATCAGCGTGTGCACCAGCCGGTTCGTCTGCGCTATCATCTTCATCGCGTTTCTGTGTGAGGAAACAAACAAAGAAGATCTAGACTATATAGAAAGCAGTCCCGTGAAGCCGATATATATGTATATGCGGTTTATGTCATAGACTCATAGGAGCATATGGGCACCCGCGGTGCTCCGAAACCCTCCGACCCACTCACGCGCCCCCGCTCAACCCTAATTATAACCCAGATCTAGAACCCCCCCCCCCCGACCCACAATTATATTAACGCAACTGGTTTTTGCTGGGGGCTCGCCCCGGGCGCGATCGCTTCGCGAGGATATGGGCACTGGCTCAGCCAATACGGTACCGAATACTCCAAACGACGCTACGACAAGGGTTGCAGATATTAAACACAATCAATCCAAACAACCCACTAAGGAAAGAAACCATTTCACCGCCCCAAGAAACACCCCTGGGGAGGATGAAATCATCACTTGCAGAGAGACACGCATTTCGCCCTGCTGTCGGAGTGTGTTTGTCAGGGCCGCCGCGGGAGAAACACTCTGGTCCCGATAACGAAACTGCAAAAGAATGGAATCGACTAATCGATAAAAGAAAAGAACTGAAAACATATTCAATCGATCAATAGCAGGCAAACTACAACAGAGAAGTGATACAGACAAATTGTGAAGAAGGCGAGGTATACAACCTACGTCAAGAAGTTGACTATGTTTGACGTAATGCAGTTCTGGCCAAGGTATGTTACTAGCAGTCTGGTCCGATTCCGAACAGGACGTGCGATTGTGGAGAACTCAAAACTATCCAACACATTAACCAGCAATGTTCCAAGAGGGCAGAAGAAAGAAAGAAACTAAAGAAGGTGCCCCGGAATCTTGAGTTGCCAATTTTATTGAATACCAAGGAGCATTGCGAAGTGCGCCAAATCAATCAATCTAGTAGTAGGAAGTTGGAAGCAACCCAGGCTACATCACAGCCGGCTGATTCTTCTGAATCCGGGTCTGACTGAGTCGCTAAAGCGGAGATGATGAGTGGAAGCAAAGAGACAAACAAGGGCAAAAGCACAAGAAATGGAAAGAACAATAAGAAATATTTTATGTATTGAATCAAGATTCGGGCATATAGACGGAGTGTGGCTGCGTTGCGTGTTGGAAGCAAAGCGAGCGCGGAATTATCCCCTCTGCCGCTTAACAGGTATTCTGAGCCGCATGATATGGGGCTTTTGGGTATCTAACCGTTGAACATTTTGTGAAGAAAAACTTCCAAGATTGGGATTGAGGTTCGGGTGGAATTTTTTTTTTTTTTTCTTTATCAGCGAAAAGAAAAAATGAGTAAAGTTGAAAAAAAGGAAGAACAAGTTCAAAAAGTTGAGGAGGAAACTAGCACAGACGCTGGACAAATCCTAAAGCAGGTTGAATTCTACTTTTCTGATCAAAATCTTCCAAAGGACAAGTTTCTCTTCAAGGTAACCCAGCAGAACAATGGATGGGTTCCAATTTCCACTATTGCCTCATTCAGTCGAATGAAAAAGTTCCGACCAGTTTCTGCCATTGTTGATGCGCTGCGACAGTCCAAAGAGCTTTTGGAGGTGTCTGAAGACGGCGAATCTGTCCGTAGAAAACTTCCTTTGGTTGAGCCAAAGAAGGAGGAAATTGAGGCGGCCCGTGCTCGATCCATCTATGCGAAAGGCTTCCCTGATGAAAACAAGGGCCTTCAAATTGAACTGGAAAAGTACTTTGAGGGCTATGCTCCAGTCAAGGAAGTTAGAATGAGAAGAACCGAAGACAAAAAGTTCAAAAACTCGGTTTTTGTCGAGTTTGCTTCTGTTGAGGACGCAAAAAAGTTCCTGGAGGCCGATCCAAAGCCAACTTATAACGGCAATGAGCTATTGACCATGTCAAAGAACGCCTACATCGAGATGAAGGCCGCTGAACACGGCTTCGCCAACAATGCTAACGGAAAGAGACCAAAAAAATTCAATGCTTTCAGAGAGCAAAAGAAGAGAAACTTTGACGACAAACGAGGAGGCCGTGGTGGCGACAACAAGCGACGAAAGTTTGATCGTCCAAACGACAGAAACAAGGAAAAGGAGGAACAAGCCAAGAAGGAGGCAGAAGAATCCAAGGAAGAAAAGCCAGCTGAAGAGTCCAAGGAAGAGAAACCAACTGAAGAATCCAAACCGGCTGAGGGGTCTAAGGAGGAACCAAAAGAGGACGCCAAGGAAGAAGCATCCACCGAAGAAAAGAAGTCTGAGTAATTAATCTATATAAAGACAGGTCTTAATGTTAAATTGCAGCACTAATATTTTCTCTATCTTTGTTCTTTTCCTGAAGGCAAGCCCCTGGACCGGTTTCGCGGAGTTATGGAATACATACTATAATGCGGAGCTGAACCATATTATTTTTTCCAAAGCTCAAAAAGCAAAGTGTTCCCTTTTTACAAAAGGCCCGAAAGAACCGTCCGGAAGGAACCAATTGGTACTATGTGTCATTCTCGTCTTACTTTAGAAGAGAGGAAAGGGGTAGGTCTAAAACACGTCAACACAACGGACGATACGGTCACAAGGCAACGGGGATACAATTCAGACATGATGTAGGGATTCAACGAGTTACTATGGTCACTCTACACTTCAATTACTAGGATAAACCCGCGCCTAGATCTATTTAACCTCGAATCGTCGTGCGTAGAAACGCCGTCACGAACTAGATCGACCTCGCTGTCAGAGGGTCATCTAGGTAGACCCTGCATGGTGAAAAAAGGTAATTCTTTTTTAGTTTATAACTTTCATGCTTACGTGTCGTAAACATACTAACTTGCCAACCCAGCAGTCAGTTCGAACTATACCCTCTTCCACCCGGTTTCCAATGCATATAACTGTTATGCTTATAGAATTAAAACATGATTCCAAAGCCCAACATGTTAAATTAGCTGCCAGTTTGATCCTCCCTCTATCCCTTTGTAGAAGTGTTGCAATCAGCGAAAGAGCTTTCCAATGCTGTTAAAGGCAAGGGAAAAACGACACTCCCACCTAACACGCAACGAAGGCAGTGTATTCTGTTGAAAATGGAGAAACAGGCTCTTTTATAGCTGCCTCTCTGGGCTTGTGGAACTGTACTCCACAATCAGCAATTAACTCTAACTATTCGAAAACGCGCATAGCTAACTTTAAAAGTTGCTAATCAGGCATATGATTGTCAGGCCGGTCTAACAAGCTAGATATCCCGCGGGCGTTGAGGCATGATAATTAACCTTGTCTAGCTGAATTTGCGTGCATGCTTAGTTGCATGGATGAAATTAAGGTAAAGCTGTACATATGCATGCATGCATTCGTTTTCACAGCAGACAATGGGAGACTAATGAACAAGTATGCAGTTTCTGAGGGTAAGCCATTATATTATAAGGCTTGACTGGCGTTTCTGTATCGTCTCTAACTCACGATGCAGCAGGTCATCCATACTCTGCGGAGGTCTAGGTACAATACAAGTGTAAAGAAGCTTAAGAAGAAAGTGAGTAAACCAACCCACAACTGTTTGTCACACCCCCAGGCCCCCTGGCATCGCTTCGCTCGAGGTTATGGGTAATCGTTTATTCTTTGTATTCGCTGAAGCCTCGCAGAGCCACGGGGGTGCAGGGGGCTGGCCCCCTGCAAACCTAACCCACAAGTAATGTTTTCTGGGGCGGTCCGGGGGACTTTACCCAGAATTGGGTAAAAACCACTTCAGGATTCATACACCGGAACTAATTTTACCAAACGGGTATTTATACTAAACGCTGAAACAACAAGCTGATACGACTTTTGATTGAAACCTGAAAAATTTAAATTAGATACACTGCAGGGGAGCGACTTTAATTGCACCGGAAGAGAAAGACCAGGTAGTATAGTCAATATAGAACTAAACACATAATCTTCTGCGGAGAAAAACAAATGTTTTTGGTTCTTTTTCTGGAAAAAGAAGAAACCTCACAACCATCAGTTGAGTCCGGGGGATATTAACGGTGTGGCGTGGTCTGAGGAGGAGAGATAATTTTCGCGTTTTGACGCGTTGAGGAAAGGGGGTATACGCGTTGTGGGATTTTTTTGTGATGGAGGTATCTATTAGCAACGCGAAATTTATTTGACGAGAGGGTGCTTGAGAGAATGACTGCGTCAGAATTAACATCGAATGTTCGGGATGAGCTGGTGAGGTTGCTTGGTAATGATGCTGCGGATGATACGATTGCGTCGACGTGCCAAAGCATTATGACCACCTTTTCGTTGTCTGTGGAGGATCTGAACTATAAATGGCAGTCCTTTTCGTTCAATACTGGCGAAAACGACATGCGTCTATCTGCGGAAAATCTACGAAGGTTACAAGAATATATACAGCAATCGCTGGAGTCGCAGCCCAAACCCAAAAAGATCAAGACGGGCCATACACCAGTTTCCGTACCGCGTTCGGTCAAAAAAGGCAGTCCTAACGATCTGCTCGAGTCTATGATGAGCACCCCGCTGGCAAACAAGGCTTCCAAACTGCATCCACCGGGGTCTGTTCGCACTCCGTCGCGCTTGGGGTCGTTTGATCCCGCCAAAACCCCGGGGCCCGCTAGTACAAATGGCCACACGAATGGAAATATGTTGGACCAGAGCGTGTCACCTCCAGTATTCCAGACCCCAGTGCGTCCAACGCGTAAAGACAGCGGATATTCGTCGTCCAGCCCTACACCATACTCAAAACGCGCTCGTGATGGCAAGGCACCAGCATCGGTCAATACTGGCGTTGTGGAACGATGTGCACCCAGAGACGCACCTCCGGACCCTTCAGCGGTTGAACTGTCGTTGGGCGTGGACATGAAGAAGTACACGTTCAGAACAATGTACCAAAAGCTATCGGACATTGCAGAGACGCTTGATGAGCAGATTGAGAACGCCATTTCTACGATCATAGACGCGTATAACCTTTCAGACGATCAAATTGGCAACCCTGCATTATCTACACAAGCGGAAATCGTCGCCGTTGGAAGGGTCGTCAATGAGCACGAGGGCGAAAAGCTGAGCATGAACTCAATTCTCCTTGAATCCGGGCGACGGATTGGCGGCGGAATGCGCGCGCGGCTCAATATGGAAAATGTCCCCGATTTCTCCCTTTTCCCAGGAAAGGTGATTGCCGTCAAGGGATCCAACCCAGATGGCTCGGTGTTCATCGTCAAGGAGGTGTTGGAGATGCCCATCCTCAACTTTACTGCATCGTCAAAGTCCGAGCTTCGAGCGGTTATTGAACGACAAGACAACAAGCCGCTATCAATAGTCGTTGCTTCAGGACCGTATACAACCTCTGACAACTTGCTCTTTGAGCCGTTGGCCGACCTGGTTCAACACATTAATCAAACCAACCCAGACGCTGTCATTCTCCACGGTCCGTTCATTGACATGAACCACCCAATGATTCAGTCAGGTGAATTCGACGTCATCAACCCCTTTTCTGCAAATGACACCCCTGTTGAAGATGCAACTCTGGACGACGTGTTCAAGTACACGGTCGGCTATCACCTCAAACAACTGCATGACCCTAATCTCCCCGTAATCATGATCCCCAGTGTTAACGACGTCACGACTTCTCATGCAGCCTTCCCCCAACCACCGTTCAACCGTAAGTCCCTTGACCTACCAAAGAACTTTAAATGCCTATCCAACCCAGCAACATTTTCCCTAAACGAGATTGTCTTCTCTGCAACTTCTACTGATACACTCGCTGACCTCATGCGAGCCACCATCCAACCAAACACTACCAAAACCTCAAACCGCTACGTGGTAGCTGCCTCAAACATCATTTCCCAAAGAAGTCTCTACCCTCTTTTCCCCTCGGACCCATCGCTTTCTGTCGACATACCCTATATCCGTCTAGCTGATTTTCCTCACGCCCTCCCAGACGTTATCCTAACCCCCTGCACCTTCAACGGAATGGCCCATTTGGTCGACAATGTAGTCATTGTCAGTCCAGGCCTTCTCTCAAAAGGCAAGAGTGGCGGAACTTTTGCAACAATGACAATCAAACCTCCCTCCATTTCAGACGATGACAATGACCCTCTAATACATAAAGTATGGGAGAGAGCTAGAGTAGATTTCAACAAAATATAATCGTCCAACCTCCACCCAAAACAAATTCCCTAAACACAACTTGGTCATTTCTGGGATCATACCCGCAGACCCGCCTCACGGGAGATTCAGGAGACATAATCCGTGGCTCTGCGAGGCTTCAACGATTAAAAATAATTTGTACACTACCCGGTGCCTCGAGCGAAGCGAGTCCTGGGGGTCTGGGGGCGTGCCCCCGAAAACTACATCTGAGTTAGGATTGCAGGGGGCCAGCCCCCTGCACCCCCGTGGCTCTGCGAGGCTTCAACGAATAGGAAGAATTGTACACTACCCGGGGCCTCGAGCGAAGCGAGCCCTGGGGGTCTGGGGGCGTGCCCCCAGAAAACTACATCTGAGTTAGGACACCCCCGTGGCTCTGCGAGGCTTCAACGAATAGAAAGAATTGTACACTACCCGGATCCTCGAGCGAAGCGAGCCCTGGGGGTCTGGGGGCGTGCCCCCAGAAAACTACACCTGGGTTAGCAGAGGACTGGTGATAGATCACTCCGCTTTGCTGAGAGGAGTATCACGACGCATATTAGCGCAAAGCGGACATACGTTTCCAGAAAGACAAACTAATGCTTAATTGCATTTTACTAGAACATTTCGCAAAATGGACTTTGAGGGGCGAAAGGTTTTTAACGTATTTTATAATACCCTAGTAGAATACATTTATTCTGATTTCTTTTCCTTGATGGTCTTTGGTTCTTGGATAGCGGATTGGGCCTGCTTTTCGAGGTCAGATTGAGAAAGGGAGGACCATTGGTTTTCGATTGGATCGATAGTTCCGACACCCAACTGATGGTGGGATTCAGAGTCGACAATTTGGCGTTTCTCGTTGAGATACTTTTGACGCACCTTGTATTCTTGTTGTTTGTGTTCTACGTGGTCTTTGGATTCAACGCTGGAAAGTGCTGAATGGATAGCACCGCGTGCGACCATGTAGAGATGTTCGGCGACAATGACAGTGACAAGGATTTTCCAGGGTGCGCATCGGACAAGAGAGTTTTCATATCCGTCGTCTTGTTCTTCAGGAGTAAAGACGTTACCAAACATGGCAATGACGCTAGAGGAGACAATGCTACCGATCCATGAGAGAAAGTAGAGGTTGTTTGTCCAGGGTCCAATGGATTCACAGCGTTGTGGGATTGGACGTTGCATATCTAGACAAATCTTGACTGCGTCTCCTCGAAGCTGCACCCAGTTGTTGAAAATTTGTGCCATTGGTGCCAATGGCCAGACAATTCCAAACAGGATGGTGTAGCCAAACTGCACCACCAATTGTCGGTAATCCTCGTGGACGTCATAGACAGGACAATCAGCCTGGGTACGGACTTCGTTGAGGAAGGCGGCCTCATCAGGGTCGTCGTTGAATTGCATTTCGCCCTGTGTCCATTGTTTTGCCTTGGAAAAGACCTTACGCTGAACGTAGGGGACCACCGTTTCCATGGCAAAGTTGATAACGTTGGCGGTTACCACAAAGTAGAACACTTGTTGATGCAAACGCCATGAGTCCAATTCGAACGATTCGGCGGTGGAAATGTTAAATGGAGTGTGGGTTTGGATCAGGTTGCGAACAAAGCCCAAGTGCTGCACGAGATGATGTCCAAATGGCAGGTATACGTAGGCCGTGAGGAATAGAGCCATGAACGAGACGAGGAAATGAAAGGCGAACTGTTTTGCCGTTGAAGATTGTTCATAGGCGTCCTCGGATTCATGGTTTTCCCAGCCGGTGACATAGGACGAGGCAATTCCGTAGGCAGCGCCAAAGGTTGGCGTTAGCCCGACCAACAGAATTGTGGGCAGAAAGATGAGCACGCTCTTGAACGGTCCGTTGTAGATCTGGCCAATAAAGATTTCAATGACAAAACACAGAGATTGGAATCCAACCAATGCAAGACCCACCAACAGGGCAAATGGGATAAAGGCGAGTTTCTTGATTTCACGCTTAAAGCTGGGATAATACGGTCTCTGAGCACCAGAAACTGGATCAATTATCTGTTTTTCCGGTCGGAATGCGGCCCGTCGTCGAACGCCCGCAGCGGCATCTGAAGTCGAACAACCCTTGACCCCCCAACGGATGGCCAATTGATCTTGACGCCTTCGCCAGCCCTCGATGAAGGCAATCCCCCATAGGGCGTTGAAGACGGCAAACAGGGGAGAGTATGCGCCGAGGACAAAGTATGTGCCGAGGCCAATAAGCGTGGGCACCAAAGACCATCGGAAATAGAATTGGAGGAAGGCGAAATACATGGCCACTTTGTCACCAAACTGTTTACGAATTGCACTAATCTCCGATTCGTCCAACAGCCAGCGGGTCGACCAACGCTTGATTAACTGGGAGTTGAGTTCATGGTTGTGTAGGGGGAAAATTGATTCTACAAATTCCCATTCACCCACACTAGGAGTCAATCCCACACCGCCTTCATCCTTTGGCATGGTGATGATTTCATATACCAGACGCAACCGCTCTGCAGGAGTCAGTCCATTGTTCTCCACGTTGTCATTCTCCTCCTCTTCGTCACCAGGATTCCGCACACGTACGCCATGCAGCCAATCGTTCACAGCGCCCCGCTGCACTTGCGTTCGTAGCCGCTTTGAAGAACACTTTACCAGAGCAAGCGCGTACCCAGACGCCTTGCCCTGTCGGAACTGTACGTAGAGTCCCTGTCGCTGCAATGCGCCAGAAACAGCCTTCAGACGCGCCAAATCGCCCTCAGAGGACCCTCCGTCCAGCTTAATGGATATCGCGTAGTCTGGCTGCATCTCCGAAAGATGTGGTCCGCTCACTTGTGGTGACTCCTTCAAATAATTGGCTGCATTGTATGCAGCACTCTTCTCGTCGTCCATTGTCTCATTTTTCGTACCTGTAGGATGAGGTGCCTCCGGACGAGCCTCTGGTTCTGCGGCCACACCAGATGACATTGCTATTAGCGGGCTAAAGTTGTGGTGTGGTCTCACGGCTGGCGATCCCGTCCCTTTTATAGTAGCCCAGGTACAACAATGAACGCAACTCAGACATGTCTCACAGCCACTACTGTCAAAATTCTTTATACCCAACCACCCCCAGACAACAGCGTATAGTCTTCTGACCTATAATTTTAAACTACAACAACTCTAAATATTCATACATCTGAATATCTATTCAATACTGCCAATTAATTCATCCGCGTTTGCTATGGCTGTGCCTCCCCGATCGGCCTTCCTGCGCCCATCCCCGACCGCCTCACAAATCCGCCTCAAGCAACTGCACTCTCTAAAATGTCACCCGCTTCTCTCGGCCATGTTCTTCTTTTTTCCAGGAAAAGAAGCAAAAGCGCGGTTTCTGCTTCGTGGAACACAGGGGTCTAATTAAAATTGGCGAAGCGGATCCAAGCGTGTCTGGGAGTGGTCCCAGTAAACTAAAATGCTTTACTAATAAACGACGAGACCAAAGAAGTATGATAATATTAGATGTATGCGTCTGTGTGTGTGATGATGATGGTGTGTGACTAGCAATGATGGATAGCCAGATTTTTAGCAATTCAGTTGACCCCCGGCCTCTCAAAAGAGTGACCAAGAGGTAAAGAGGTGGAAGAGCGGATGGGCAGCTTTTTATAATCGAAGATTGGTCCCTGCATGAGGGTGTGATCAGATTTAAGCAGTTTCAAAAGTACTCCTATATATCACGTGCCCCCCTCTTTTCTTGATATTTTAGCCTCATGATGAGAGTTCTAAATTGGACCTATTTTATTTCACGGCCCTTCTTTGGTGTAGCATATAGAATAGCCGATACCCAAATTGGCCCTCATGGCACTGCTTCCTGGTGGTTCGAGTACCCCGGTCTTCAGTGAAGCAGAACGACGCTTTTAGCCCTTTTTCTGTAAAAAAAAAGGAGCCTCTATTAGTATAATAGATCTAACAGATTCTAAAAGAGGTATACGGATTTTTTTTTTTTTTGATTTTTGGCGACAAACCCCCAAAACCCCCCAGGTCACTCCACTTTGCGGGGGTTTGAGTGCTCAGCCTTTCTGCACGCTTTTTGCTTTTGTTCCTGGTAAAGAAGCATATCAATTGATTTTATTAACGAAGCGATTAGCCGATTCCTTTGGGCAAGTCCAAGGTCGGTCCAAAGGACAGTTTAATAGCCTGTGATCTTTTGCGAATCAGAACAACGCTTTTCCTTCTTTTTAAAAAGAAAAAGAAGATAATCATTAGGTCATTGTGTGAGTATAGCCTTTGAATAAAACTGTTTATTAGTTTGAGCTTGAGGATAAGAGTATGGTTATCGCGTATTCGGAATCGCGGGGACTACCGGTCCGACGCATGCGCACGGGTATTTGAAACGGGTAGAGCCGAGTCGACGAAGGCAATCCATGAGGGGGAGGAGCGTTGTGACCTTTCGGATAGGTTTTCGTGCTGGACAGCGACAACATTTGCGAACAATGGCCACAGCAGAGCGTAGGGCTGAATTGAAGGCCAATTATGAGGCCGTAAAGCAGGAAATTACCGCCCTGAGCAATGGAAACCTCCAGAATCCTCGATTAGTGGTGGTTTCAAAGTACAAACCAGTTGAGGATATTCAGGCTCTGTACGATCTGGGCCACCGTCATTTTGGCGAAAATTATGTCCAGGAGCTTGTGTCCAAGGTCGAGGCTCTACCAAAGGATATTCAATGGCATTTCATCGGTGCTCTACAGACAAACAAGTGCAAGGTCTTGGCTCCTTTGGAAAGCCTGTGGGCTGTGGAAACCGTCGACTCTGAGCCTAAATGTACAAAGCTCAACAATGGCAGACCGGACGGCCAAAAACTAAACGTCTTTATCCAAGTAAACACCTCGGGCGAGGAGCAAAAAAGTGGTTTGAGATCTGTAGAAGACATTGTCAAGGTGGCCAAACACATCACCTCGAATTGCCCAAAAATTAATCTTCTCGGCCTCATGACAATCGGCTCCTTCGAAAACTCTACTGCTGACGGCGAAGAGAACAAGGACTTTACCGTACTTACACAATTAAAGCAACGGGTTGAGTCTCAAATCGACCAGAAACTAGAATTAAGTATGGGGATGAGCAACGACTACAAACAGGCAATCAGACAAGGCTCCTCAAATGTTCGTGTAGGAAGCGCAATCTTCGGTGCTCGAAAAACTAAAGAAGAAATGAAGGCTAATAACTAGATCAATAAACCATAGTATACTCACCAGAATCATTGTACTGGAGGTACGCACCTAGAACCCCTGGGTCCGCTTCGCGGATTTTGGGTAGTGTAAGATGCAAGGTCCTTACGTCGGTTCGTTAGTGGATGTCGCCTTTTAATCTGAGGCTAGACTGATCACTTGAGATACTTAGAGAAGAAGACCAAAAATGTTCGCCCTACGCAGAATACTGGATAAAGCGAACCCAGGCCCCCCAAACCCTCCGGTAACATTCTAGCTTCCGTGGGAAATGTTGGCCTTGCACTGGTTCGCTTGGAACACTTTGCCAATCTGGACGTATCAAACGCCCACAACAACACCACTAGAAGTGTATACATAAAGGGCTTAAACCTACCCTGTAAGTAAAACGCACTCTCAACTATCCGAAACATACTTTTCTCATTAAGTGGATTCCTTCTTTTTCCAGAAAAAGAAGCAAAAAGCGTTGTTCCGCTTCGCGGAAGGTAATGGGCTACCCAACGCTCGGCGAAGCCGACCCAGGGGTCTGGGGGCATGCCCCCAGAGGACAAATTGTTATACGGATCTCTTCTTCCAGAAAAAGAAGCAAAAAGCCTTGTTCCGCTTTGCGGAAGGTAATGGGCTAAAAAGTAGATCAAGATTTACAATTACAGATACCAAACGTGTGTTGAGTTTCATGAAAGATAATATTGTACATAAGATTACAGCTGGTAGATGATGGAAATGTTTTTAGCGAGGATTGAAGGGACTCGTTCATCAGTAGCACGGATGGTCACACGATATATTGCTTTGGCTTGATTTGGTTCCAGGCGAAGCAGACAGCCAAAGTTTCCACCTTGTGATGTGTGGAGGATAGAGGCTCCGACAACGTTCTCAGGGTTTTTGTCGAGATTTTGAATAATGTTCCAGTTGAATGATTTGACGAGGTTATAATCGTCTTTGGATGTGCGGGCTGCTGGTTCTGCGGACGATGCTGGGAGGTTTTTGAAGACTTTTTGGTGCTCGAGATTTTCTCCAGTTAGTTGTTTCCATCGAGTGAAAAAGTCTTCACCGGACAATGGGGCTGGTTCCATGAATTTTTCCAATATGACGGGTAGTTTGAGATGGAGCACCTTGAGCGTGCCTGCCATATATGTGATCTTGACGAGTGGCGACTCCTGGAAAGGTCCTTTGGCTTCTAGGATGATGACCTGTTGAGTGGTTGAGTTGGGTGTAATTGTAGAGTCGGGGAGATTTTTTGTGCCGACTTGAAGAACGTCCGAGCCCGCTGGGTTGGAAAGTTCCACAGAAAGAGAGTGAATGTCTCCTTCAGATAGGTTTCTAAAGTACAGAATCACGCAGCCCAAGTGTTTTCGGTATTCGGACCGCAGTCCGATTTGGATGAGTGAATCTTGGTAAAACACCCCCTCAGGCTTGTACAGAAGCGCCTTGTAGCCTGGCTCCCAGTTGGATGTCAGAGGTGGTCCAGTTGATGATGGAGCTTTGATGGAAGTTTTTCGCGGCAACGGTGGCGGTGGTGGTGTATTGCTAGCCCCCGTTGTGACGGTGGCTGTGCTGTTAATAGTCTTTGAAACGTCATTGGAGGATGAAGATGCAGAGAGTGAAGTGGGATTGCCATTGTTGTTGTTGGTTGCCTCTTTTTCCAGGACACGATGGGCGGGACCAGAAACGTCGAGATTGAGCAGTTCCCGGTCAGACTGGGCCTGCTTGTTGCCCAGAGCCCACACCCGCTTGTCCTCAGAATGGGCGTATTTGGCATGCATTCGAGACAAGAGAGCAGAAGCCCGCTCAGGGAAGGGGGGCATTTCGTCCCAAACAGTGGCTAACAGGGTTGGGTCATTCCGTTGGGCGAGTTTGAGATATTCGCAGGCCCGCTGCTGTATCTCAGAATCAATTGATGTCGAGTAGAACTCAAACACCTGAATGAGCTGTGGTTTGATTTCCTCAAATAGGTTGACAAATTTGATGTAGGTTGTGAGTAGGAGGATCTTGGTCGAGTTGGAGCAGGTTGTGAACTTGTCGTGTAGAGATAGAAACTGTTCAATGGGTGAATGGTTCGGCTCATCAGCAATCAGATGGCCATATTCACCCAAAATATATCCCCCAATTTTGACCATGTTTTCATGACACGACGTTGACTTGAGATAGCTAAACACGTTCCGTGCCGCATATGCCTGTAGGTTTTCATTGTTTACAACAATCTGGATCACCCGCTGCCACACCTCATCACTCACATGGTTTCCGGCAATGGAAATCAACCGTAGGGAAATGTCCACATACCATTCAAACTCATTAGCATACTTTTCCACCAAAATTGCGATACGAATCACCATCTCCTCTCGAATGGAAAAATCGGCAGCCTGGAGATATTTCAACAGCTCGTTAACGATCGTCTTTACGTTGGAACTGTCGCACAAACAGTACAAGAGATCGATGGCCTTGCGTCGCACAGAAATGTCTCTGTCTTTCAAGGATTGCAAAATTGTCACCAGATATTTCTTGATTGGAATGTCCTCATAACGTGCAGCCAGGTTTGCCATTGAACTGAGCGATAGATAGCGGACATTTGTTTCCTGCGCCGACAAAAACTGACCCAACGCCTCTACGATACGTTCCAACAGTTGCGGATCCACGTCCAAATGGATGGCCAAATTGATGACTTCAAAGAGAACCGCATTCTGCGCATTGTTCTGCTGTACATTTTTTGAGGGGACAGAATTCGACTCGATCACCCGATAAATGACCTTCTTGATAGTTTCAAACACTGCCTCGTCGGTCGTGGGCGGATAATACTGTAGCAATTTGAATAGCTTGATAAACAGCCAAGGACAGGGCACATCGTAATATACATAATCCTGGGAATAGTCCTTGTTGAATACCAGCGTCTGAAGCCGTCGAACCACCTTGCCATATGACATTTTGTAGTGACTAGGATCGTCCTGGGCCAATGCAATCACCAACGAGG
Source organism: Blastobotrys ciferrii (assembly GCA_030573635.1). Taxonomy (NCBI): domain Eukaryota; kingdom Fungi; phylum Ascomycota; class Dipodascomycetes; order Dipodascales; family Trichomonascaceae; genus Blastobotrys; species Blastobotrys ciferrii. The sequence goes on along the minus strand of JAJMDO010000045.1, from coordinate 37,396 downwards.
CCACCGAGGTGGCCACTCCCAAATCCGGGTCATCCAAAAGCGCCACAATACGGTCTGGCCACGACGGCGCCATAATCGACGGCTGCTTCCGATACAACCGCAGCATCGTCAACGCTGCCTTTTTGCGCACAAAGTTAGGCGATGTCGGCGAAATAAGCAGCTTGAACACATCGTCCGCCAACGCAACACTCATCTGACTGCTCCCCACAGTCGCAATGCAGTTCAATGCCAGACACGTGTGCAGGTCATTCAACGACTCCAAATCTTTCTTGGCACTATTGATCACCATATCCAGTAGCTTTGAGTTCTCGTTCAACATCAGGCTCACCGACAAATACCCAATCTGCTTCTCCGAGTACTTTGTTGACGATATCAAACTCACAGACTCGTTATGGCCAATATCAATCTCATATCCCAAAATGTACATATAAATCAGCTTGCACACGTACTTCTTTTTATTGTACCCATTCAAACTCGAGTCGCGGAACTTTTGCCGAATATTCGCAAGCTCCGTATTAACTCGCTTAACCTCTGCTTCCCGGGCCCGCGCATTCCTCAGGTCAGCTATAAACTGAACCAATCCCTTCATAGGCTGCGACATTTTCCCGTACTATCCTCTTCTCCTTTTTGTTGACGCGCTTCTGTCCCTCCATAAATGCCAAAACCAAAAACCCCGTATTATTCCCCTTCAACCCTAACCCACATTTCAGTTACAAGTTCAAATCAAACTAACGGTATAGCTATGATTAAAAACGCTACCGGAAGCACGGCTTCGCCGAGATTTCGATGTCCGTTTTATTTCGCAGTCGGCTTCGCGCAGAATCTGTCGAGCCATACTCTTTTGAGAAGCAGAATGTCAACGCACCTTGTCCTTTATCTTAACGGAAGAGTACCATCAGACCAATTTGATGTTCAGAGATGCCATTTTTTTTTCTGGGGCAACCCCCAAACCCCGCAGCTCCGCTTCGCGGAGAACGGGTTGAACTATGATTTTCTATATATTCTTGGATTAGGATTTGCAGGGGGCCAGCCCCCTGCACCCCCGTGGCTCTGCGAGGCTTCATCGAATAGAAAGAATGAACCACTACGCATAGCTTCGAGCGAAGCGAGCCCAGGGGGTCTGGAGGCGTGCCCCAGAAAAAACAGGAACTTGGGTAAGAATTTCAATAGAATCTATTATGGGTTAGGATTGCAGGTACTTTAGAAAAACACACTTGTAACTATCAAATGCATATAGGCTGCAATCCTGTCCAGGTGGCTACACGTATCAGTTGAGATGAAATTGCTCAGTATAAGTCGCGAATCAGAGGGGAGAGTGCCACTGGCTACTGGGTCCAGAAATCACGTGAGCTAATGGTACGAAACAGAGCAAGCTAACGTTGGCTGCTTCTGCTTAAAAAAAAAAAAAAAAAAAAAAAAAAAAAAAAAAAAAAAAAAAAAAAAAGCTGAAAAGAATCAGAAGCAAGATATCTTGTCTGATATGAAATTGGCCCACAATTTAGACGAAGCGAACCCGAGGGGGTCTGGGGGTGCCCATATCACGTGATTACGACAAGATGGACAGAACTTTATTAATTAGACCTTGCAACGCTGTTTGTTTTGTCTTTTTTTTTTTTTTTTTTTTTTTTTTTTTTTTTTTTTTTTTTTTTTTTTTTTTTTTTTTTTTTTTTTTTTTTTTTTTTTTTTGGACTAACGTTAGAGTAACTGAAAAACGAATAAATCCGTGGATGGAAAAGAGTAGAAAATTGATTGTAAATCAATGTGTCGGATGGATGCGGAATGTCAAATTCAGATTCGGAAAGGGATGTATAACTCGGGAAGCAAGGGTGGGAATGGGCAATTCTTCTAGTTGTAGCTAGTTAATTCCTGTATATCTTTTAACTCATGCATGTCCTAGATTGCACCAAGAAAAGGTTTGATGACCAAACGGCCCTTAAGGTATCTCGTCTTTCGGTGAACCTTCCGGTTTCTATTTCGAGAAGCTCGCGATGCGTGCAATTAAACTTCACCTTGCACCGAGCATTCACAAAATCTGCGAAGCGGATCCAGGGTCGTTCCCCGAAAAACAAATATACGTAGTTCTGTCGTTTTGCTGTTTTGCTTTAGAAAAAAAGGCTGGCTGGTTGTGTGAGATGGATCTGCGGCGGCGAGCGGCCGGCCCGTTTGTTCCGGACGTCGGGTGCCATATATAAACTTTGGTCCGGGCTGGTGGACATTAATTACCAACATTACACGATGCTGAAAAAGATGATGATACTGACGATTGCCTGCCTGCTTGTGTGCATGGCGCAGGCGTTTCCGAACATTACTAACACGATGGTAAGTGGCGCAGGGATGTGTGCGAGTGACTGAGTGAGTGAGGCTGACTAGAATGTAGAATGTATCGATACGACACAAGGAGGCTGGCAAGCGGGAGGAGGTGTACGTTTTGATATCAAAGAAGCAGAACGTACATGACGACGAGGGTGAGCGGATAGCTCAGGTGGCAACGAGTCTGCTGTACCAGTTTGACCTGGGTCCGTCTCATGGCCTGATAACGTTGCCGGACCTTCCGCTGAAACTGCGTCCGCATACCGAGCATCGTTCCTCCACCTTCGCCACGTTCCTGCCGCACGAGGCGGACGGCTACTACTCTCTCGATGATGAAGCGCACAAGGAAGAGCACAGACACCGCGGTGGAGAGCTGCTGTGGGCTGGCACTAAGCGATACGAGGACGAGGTTGTGTCGGTGGTGCTGGAGGTCACGGGACACGAGGACGGTGCACGGTCGATGGTGGTGCGGGTGTGGAACAACCATGAGGAGCAGGAACCGCTGGTAGTGTCGCTTCCGGGTCGACCCGTAAAGAAGCGGCCAGAGGTGGCGGATGCTGCCCTAAAGGATGTGCTGTTCCACTACTACCGCGGGTCAATGTGCGGCAAATGCTACGGGAAGATACAGGAAATACACGAGTACTTGAGCGCGGCGATCGTAGGCTTCCTGTCGCCGTTTGTGCTGCTCGGCGTTGTCTTCATCGTCATCGCCGTCGCCGTCTTTCTCTGTTGCGACCTCACGCGACGCTCCGGCAGAGTCCAGCTCCCAATCGACGACGAAAAGGCAATTGAAGCCTAAATATCCTTGATTTGTTTATTTGTCATGATAATTGTTAATGTACGATCCCTTGCTTGTTACGACGAATCATTCTTCTGGGGTGTGCCATCCTGATCCCCCTGGGTCGATTTGCTGAGGGTTTGAAGCCAAAACCCATCTTTTACGAAGCAAAGCAAACCAAACCAAACGCTTCCTGCTTCTTTTTTTCTGGTTATAATCAGTTATCAGGCTGTCTTTGTGGGGGACAGCCCCCTGTGTCGACTTGGTCGAGGGTTTAAGATTAAATCTGTCGTCTGCAAAGTAGAACAAACGCTTTTACTTCTTTTTCTGGAAAAAGAGAGATTGTTGACAATTAGCTTGTTTTACGGGGAATGACCCTCTTAATTAGTCGGCTTCGCCGATGGTTTAAGGTTAATCAGTTTTGCAAAGCGGAACTACTACTGGAAAAAAAAGAAGATCCCACTTAATGCGACTGGTGGACTTCGGAATTGGTTCACTGGTGGAGAAGTGTCTGCATTAGGTCATCTGTACATTGATGCATGGAAATTATCCAAGTTGCTGGTAACCTGTACCAGTCATGATGCGCTGCCGATCGGGACGGATAGATAGGTCTCGTCGATCGGATACGATACTTGGGTAATTAATCGAGTAAATATGATACTTTGTAAAGTATATAATTGTTAGTTTACAATTAAGAGTTCAGCTAGAGCTAGTCTATTTGTACTGCGGCGACTCGACCCGAATGGAAGAATGTTAATCTGATTGACATATAAGACAGTGTCTTGACATGTTCGACGATTTGAACTAGACTCAACTAATGTTTCACAAGGAAGCAACCCTGTTCATCACTCACAATGACTCTGAAAACGCCATAGAGAAACCTGATATTAGCATATGGCTAAAGGAAACAGTTATTTAAAATTGTCCGCAGGCTTTCTAGCGATGATAGTACTGTCGCCGATCAAAAACTACACACAATTTTCAAACGCGTTTATAGGAAGACAAGAATATTACCTGACGGATTGGCCTCCCTAAGGCGTGTTGAGCGTTTTCTGGCAGTAACCTCTTCGCGGAGAATGGGAGCTAGCCCCTAGAAAAACAGTCCTGGGTTAGGATTGCAGGGGGCCAGCCCCCTGCACCCCCGTGGCTCTGCGAGGCTTCATCGAATAGAACCTACATTCGCCCCGCATCTTCCGCGAACCGGAACCACGGGGGTCTGGGAGGTTAGCCCCCAGAAAACCAGTCCTGGGCTAGGTTTGCAAGGGGCAGCCCACTGCAGCCCCGTGACTCTGCGAGGCTTCATCGAATAGAATATACATTCGCCCCACACCTTCCGCGAAGCGGAACCACGGGGGTCTGGGGGCTAGCCCCCAGAAAAACAGTCCTGATACTAAGATATGTTGAGCGTTTTCTTGCAGTAAATCTTCTGAGAAACAGAAAACGCCTTTTTGCTTCTTTTCTAGAGAAAGAGTTCATTAGCGCATTGAGTTCAAAAAAGGCGCGTTTGGCGCATACCAGTGGCCCCGCTTCATGGAGAATGAATTGCTTGAATGAAGTCTGAACGCTTCCGCTTCTTTCCTGTCAAAAAAAGACAAAAAAAGAAAACTAATATCAAAAGGCAGCGGTGGATTACCTACTTGTTTTAATTTTATCCTTCTGACATTTTATTCAAGGAGGTTGTGTCCTCTGAGTGCTTTCTTCTTTCTGTGATATGATTTAGGTCAGTTTGTGGATGACATTGAGTATACTATATAAGCATTGTCCCTAATAATTGACTGAAAATATACATAAAAAAATCCAATTGGGCCGCTGGAGTGAATAAACTGGAGATGGAGGAACTGTATGTTAGATGGTTTTCGCGATTCGCGCGAAGTATGGGGGTACCCCATAATGGGCGTTGGAGATGAGAATGTGCACGGAGATTTAGTAAACACGGAGATACTTTTGTTGGATCTTTACAAGGAAGGAAAGAAAGATGGAGGACATTCCAGTGTGGTTAGATTGTGATCCTGGACACGACGATGCGGTGGCGATTCTTCTGGCGTCCTTTTTGCCATGGTTCAAGCTTGTGGGCATCTCCACTGTACACGGCAACGCATCTTTGGAAAACACCACCACCAACGCCATTTCCATTCTCACAGCCTTTGAAAAGTTTGATGTGAATGTTTACCCCGGGGCCGAGAAGCCCTTGATCAAGGCGCTTCATGTGGCAGAGGATATTCACGGAAAGTCCGGCTTGGACGGCACTGCATTGTTGCCCTCGCCCGCCTTTGGCCCCCAGCCCGATCATTCGGCTGTGGCGGCAATGGCGCAGGCCATTGAGGATCATCCTGGCCAATTGGCCATTGTTGCCACCGGAACTCTATCCAACGTAGCTCTTTTGGTGGAGCGTAATCCCGATCTGCTGGACAAGATTGCATATGTCTCCATTATGGGCGGTGGCATCGAATTGGGCAACTGGACCAAATACGCTGAATTCAACATTTGGTGTGATGCTAAAGCTGCCGAAGTGGTGCTGAATAACCCCATCTTGGCCCCGAAAACCATCTTGGTGCCCATTGATTTGACACATCAGGCCATTGCCACAGAAGACATACTCACCAAAATTCAAAAAGGCGACCAGCTGCAGGTTCCAAACTCTGCCCACAAACGCTCCCTCGTCCGCCAGATGCTCTATGAGCTCCTAACGTTCTTTGCAGATACGTACAAACACACTTTCGGATTCAACGACGGCCCTCCCGTTCATGATCCTCTGGCAGTCGTCTGTCTATTGCCCTTCTACAAAAAGCAGTTACCAAACTTCGACATCCCCGAACTCAATTTCAAGTTTACCAGATACGACCTTGAGATCGTTCAAGGAGGGGAAGCCGAGGGTCAAACTAAACCCATCGCACAATCAGAAAATGGCGTCATTGTAGCAGAATCTATAGACATCCCCAAATTCTGGTCTATCGTCTTACAAGCTGTCGACAACTTAGACAATCACGTATCCTCATCAGCAGTATGAAAACTGAATAAATCCCACGTACCCCTTCACAAAACCTGCTGTACTCCACCCAATGTTAAACACTTGTCTAATTGTCTTTTAGCCCGGCCTAAAATCTTCGCCCTGAGGGTCCGAGGGCGTGTCGCGTGGCAACCGTCGACTTCATTACATTCTTCTTTTTCCAGAAAAAGAAGCAAAAAGCGTTTCTTCCGCTTCGCAGAAGGTGGACATTGCACCGAACCCTCTGCGAAGCCGACCCAGGGGGTCTTCACGTTCCCCCTTCCAGAAAAAGGATTTTGCAGTAGAAGAGAAATCATTAGAGACATTAAATATGTAAAACAAAGGTAGAAACAAAGAACAAAAATTACAATAAATCATGAGAGCGTCCAGAAGTCCTTTTTGAGTTCTTCTGGATCTTTTCCAATAGCATTCATAACCTCATCATAGTCCCAGAGATTGATATCGTTAGCATTTTCTAGGCCCTGGAGTTTCATAATTTCACCGGTTTCAGGGTTAGAAACGGGCATTACAGGGTCCTCTGTTTTGGAATTGGCATTCTTTTTGTCGCTGTTGTCGTCGTTCTTTTTGTGGGGTATTGTCTTGTGTTCTTCCGGGGGCGTTAAAAACTGTATGTCGGCGGTCTTGACACAGTCAATAGCCTGAAAGGCGTTTCGGATAGCAACAGCTTGGACATTGCCTGACCACGGAGGAGTGGGTGGGAGCGTCGTTTTTCCATTGGCGCTGACATCGTCCTCTGGCACCGACACCAGTTTGTTGTTCGCAGCAGGCGTTTTGGCAGCAAATGGCTGTGGTGTTCGTAACAGCGCAGTAGGAGTGACGCCTCCGCCATTACCACCCGAGTTGACGTTGTTGCTTTTGCTGGCTGCGTTGATGTTGTTCAGCAATTGACCTGGTGTGGGGCCACTTCCATTAGTAGCAGCAGACTTGTTGTCTCCATTGGCCTTGTTGATTGCGTTAGTAACCTCCTCTTCCGAAATATCCAATGCCTCGCCTAGACTGGTGATGAAATATGCCAATGGCTGAGTCTTAGCGAGCTCCTTCTTCTTTTGCATATAATCCAACAAGGCCTTTTGTCGCAGCTTTTCATTGTGATCCAGCTTTTCTCGTTTAGCAGGTGGTGCTTTGCTGTTGTTTGCGGGGGACACCACTCTACTATCTTCCGGAGACGCCGTTGCACTGGGTGTGTTATTATTAGATGCAGACGTAGACTTTCTCTTGCGGTTAGCTGGAAGCTTCAATTGGTCAGCACTGATGCCCTGTGTCCCATATGCGGGCACCACAGAGGGGGTCTGTGTGAATTGTGCCTGCTGCTGGCCATTGTTCCCACTAGTTGCCGCATTCATCGCCATATTAGGTCCTCCCGTGGCCACGGTAGTTCCCGGAACGGCTTGTGCCTGTGACATCGGCGGTTGCTGGGGTATCATTTGTGCCGCCGGCGGTTGTGGGGTCCCCTTTTGCGCTGTCGGTGTAGATGTCTTTGGTGTGTTCTTTCGCCCTCTAGCAGCCGCAGCAGTCGCAGCATTGGTATCATTATTCTGTGCCTTTTGTTGCTGTTGCTGTTGTTGCATTCGGTATGCTGCTGTCGTCTGTTGAGGCTGTTGGTGTACAAATGCAGGTACCTGCATCATTGGCCCTCCCTGTGTCTGCTGTTGTCCACCAGCTCGCTGGGGTCCTTGATTGTATCCCGGCTGTTGGAACTGCTGTTCATTCATGTTCACAACATTAGCACCACCCTGGGGCTCCATTGTGTATCCCTGCGACATGAACATTTGTGATTGTGGCTGCTGCTGCGCCTGTGGCTGTTGTCGATAAGGCTGGTACGGTTGCTGCTGGTGTTGTTGAAACGTCTGGGGCCCCTGAGTCGTCGCCGGCTGCGCTTGTGGTTGAAACTGTGAGGTCGTTGTTGGCTGTGGAGCCTGCTGTTGCTGCTGCTGCTGCTGCTGTTGTGGCTGTTGAGATTGTTGTGCAGCGCGTTGATGGTTTTGCAGGTTCTCCTTGACAAACATGAAATAGCGATTGATTTCATATTTCGTCTTGTCCAAAATCTGTGGGTTTGTAAGAAACTTGCCCTTGCCCAGGTTTTCCATCTGTTGCTTGAACATTGATTTCATTTGTAGGAGCCGACATGTGGCCTGAGTGTTCCTTGTTATGAGGAAAAACATTGGCACTAATTGGTCGATACGCTGGTACATGAGTTGCATCGATTGAATCTGTTCAGTCACATATCGTTTCTCCTCGGGGGACAATTCATTAGTAAAATCCTGCAATCGTATAGGAATCTTAGCGGCTTCGTCAAATACCTGTCGTAATCGTTCCTTGTCACTTTCGCTCAATGGTGGCATACCCATGGCATTTGGTCGACCCTGCTGTGGACCCTGTGTTTGTTGACCAGCTGGCACTTGTTGTGGGTCTGAACGTACAGGAGCAGACTGAAACTGGTTAAACTGGCCCTGCTGCTGGTTTTGTTGACCAAACATCTGTTGTTGTGGAGCCTGTTGCTGCTGTTGTGGTTGCGGCCGTCGATTAGCATCCCATTGTTGTTGTTGTTGTTGTTGTTGTTGTTGTTGTTGTTGTGGATAACCAGCATACTGCTGAGTAGCAGGTTTCTGCTGCTGTTGCTGAGGCTGGGGTTTGTTGGCAGCTGCCGCGGCCGCAGCTGCCTGCTGCTGCTGAAGATAGCGTGCGCGGAGATCCTGCTGATTGTTGGCGGCAGAATTGTAATTCACCTGCGGCTGCTGGGGCTGTGCCTGGAAAGTGTTCATCTGACCCCCTTGGGGCTGCTGTTGTTGTGGATACTTTTGTTGCGGTTGTTGGCTATTAGGGCCAGTTGCCGTTGTCTGCTGCTGCTGTTGATGTTTCTTCTGCTGAGCCAACCACTGAGTATGCATTTGATGAACATGCTTAATGATGCTCATACTGTTCCTCGGAAGTCCACCACTCTTCAACAACTCAGAAATCTGGCCCCACGTCTGCACGCCGGGCGGTAAGTCCGGAATTTTGGCCAACAACGTAGGTGGAATCGCTGCGTTCATGATATCCGTTTTATCTGGACCCTGGATTGGTTGTTGTGAACCACCAGCCGCCGGGGTAGGCTGAGGCTGTGGTGGTGCTTGAGGTGGCGGCTGTGGTTGCTGCTGCTGCTGTTGTGGTTGCTGCTGCTGCTGTTGTTGTTGTTGCTGATGCTGCTGCTGCTGTTGTTGTTGTTGTTGTCGCTGATTGTAGGCAGCCTTCTGCATTTGCATGTAGCGGATCTGCTGGTCACGAGGCATGTTCTGAAAGATGGCGTTGTTCTGGGGGCTCTGTTGATAGCCGCCAGCAGACATATCCTGTTGCTGACCTCCGCCTCCCATGTACTGCGAGTTGCTTCCTGGAATGCTTCCAAAGTTGCCCTGCTGCATCATCGAGCTCGAGTCAAACTGGGACTGTTGGCCACCGCCAGCACCAGGACCAGAGCTTGGCGCCCCAGCCTGCTGCTGTTGCTGTTGGCTCTGCCGCTGCTGGTCTACTGTTTCTTGAATCGACTTCATTTTGTTGCGACACTGAGCCAAGTAGTCCGCCTATAGTTCGCTGTTAGCTCGCTACCACTGTAAAATTAAACCCAACTTACTTTAGATGACGCCGAATTAAAGATAAAATTTTCATATTGCTTTGCCAATGCAACCATCTTGTCGTGCGGATAGGCACCAAGATTCTTAATCACGCCGACTAGTATAAATATCAACCGCTTTCGCTCGTCATACGTGACACTGGCCTGCCAGCCCTGCGGCTGGTGCTGCTGCTGCTGCTGGGGCGGGTTGTTACCCCCGTTAAATTGCATGTTTCCACCTGGCTGTTGAGGGAAGTCCATTTTAAAAAATACTGCCCTTCAGGCAACAAAAAGGGAGCAGGGGGATGGACGTGAGGAGAAGCTTGTGCGCAGACAAAAGAGACAAGAAAAAAAGAAAAGTCAAAAAAAAAAAAAAACCAAAACCCACACCAAAGCTAAAAAGAAATTTTCTCTTTCTTTCCAGATATATTCCACCAGCTAGTACCAACGACCAACGAAGCCAAATCCCTAGCTCGTCACTGCGTGTGATGATAAGGAGAAAGGAATGTGCAAGAAGAGTAAAGGCGCACGCACGCACGCACTTCTTCATCGTCGATGTTCGCGTGTCTGCGCGCGGTGTCAAACATGCTCGTAGATTCGCTCCCGACAATCAATCCGGATCTTCGCTTCAACCGTTTTCCTTCTAATACCATTCTGGACAATCCTTAGCACCCTGAATTAGACTAGTATTAAAAATTATACTCTCTTTGAAATAATTTGTCAAATCCACATCGCCCGCTTGCGTTACACGTTATCCGTATTTTCACCCCCTTTCCGCTTCCCGGCCTTTGAACCCCTGTTGAAATAATTCCGACTGTTGTATTACCCTGTCACATCGCTAGTTTCTCCAACAGTCAAAATAGAGGTCTTGTTTTGGAGAAAGCCACCAAGCCCCGTGGAATTGATTAGACTAATGGATTCATTATTATTATTTTTTTTTTTTTTTTTTTTTTTTTTTTTTTTTTTTTTTTTTTTTTTTTTTTTTTTTTTTTTTTTTTTTTTTTTTTCGGGGACCTGTCCTCAAACCTGTCAATTATACCAAATAAGATGCTAAACCCATGTGTGACTCCCCTGTGGAGAATTTTTTGCCAAAAGAGACTATTGCTAACGTCTGCAAGGCATAATTACACTTTTGGGAGATACTATTAGGTCGTCTAGACTAATTTGACTGTTTTTCTTGGATTTTTGCCCCCTTCTGGCCATGGAGAAGCTAAATTGTACGATGCAGAAACCGTACGTGGTTTCTTGATCTAGAAACGAAAAATAGTGTTGGATCTTTCAGGCCATTTCCAGAAAGTAAATGACTTTAGATTAATTGATTGGCTGCATTACACGCCCATTATAGCTTACAAGGCGATGCAGATAAAGAAAAGTGGAAAGAATACCAAGTATAGGCTAGTAAAGACTAGCTCTTTTTTTGAAACATTGACAAACACTGTAATATTGCGCAAAAGCACAGGCATGTTCTATAACCACCGGCACTTCACTTTCTAAAAGCGTGCTTCAATGACATACAGCTTACTGGTCATTGGAGATCTCACTTAAGAAAAGAGTTTGCTCTGCTTGTGAGAAGTAGCTATTAAACTACAACCGATTTTTATCACAACCTCTCGGTCAAGCAAACAGAGTGATCATTAAGCTGCTGGCCGAATGGTATACTCCTTTTCAGCTGAGAAAAGCATAACCTGTTCTCGTAGAAATTGTTTCCAAACTGGTTACGTGCTAAGCTCCTCGAAGCGGACGCAGGGCCCGGGTCGTACCCCACAAAACCAGAGGGATGGGTAGTATATAGCCACTAGAGCGTAATAGACACAAAGTGGGTTAATTTAGGGTCTACAAAGGAAGATTTAATGCTAGTGAGACTAAGAAATTACTCATCGTCATCCTCGTCGTCCTGTTCAGGGAGACCCCTAGAAGGAGATTGGACTTGATCGTAGCCAGAGAATGGATTGGCCTTGTTCTCCTTGAGGATCTCGTTGGACTTTTCTTGCCATTCCTTGGACATGGTGACGGGTTGTGGACCGGAGATGAGTCGGGAGAAGCCGAAGAGCGCACCGGCACCAGCAAGGACGACCAAAATGCCGCCGAAGATCTTCTTGCCGGATCCCGGTGGGTGGATTGGCTTTCTAGGTCCCCACGCGCCGTACGAAATGTACCACGCGGCCTTTTTTTCCTGTGGGGTTAGCTCCTTCCAGGAGCCCTTTTGTCGCTCGGCGAGCTGGGAGATGATATCGCCGCGTTCTTCCTCAGTCATGGTTTCCCAGCGCTCCTCGAGGTTCATTAGAGTCGGGTTAGAAATGGCCTTGGATGAGGAGTGTCGAAGGGCCGCGGTAGCTCCGAGTCTGGCAACAGCGTTGCTGGTTGGGCGTGCAGCGTAAGAAACCGTCCTCAGCATCTACAATCGCATTAGCAAAAGGGGTTTTAAAGATATCGCGGGCTACTGCATGCATGCGCTTGGTGGACTGATTCCAGCTTGGATTTGGTCCCAGCGAGCCAATCACCAACGGGCCATTTTACAGGCAGTCGAAAACAAAAAAAAAATTGGACAGTCGTCGGTGTGTAACTGACCGTGTGTCGCGTATTTCCGAGGAAATGGTCTCTAAGTGTGCAAATCAGTTACCGCTCACTGGCTCCGTGCTGCACTCCGCATCGTCGAGTTCACAGCGTTATTCCCAGCCCAATCGCCCATCCATGCGTCAAGCAATGCAATCACATAACAAACACATGACCCTGCACCGTTTCACAGATGCCAATTGGCGGTCCTACTTACCTTGTGTTCAATCAATCGTCAGTTGTAACAACAAAAACAGGTGGATGAAAAATGAGTGTGCAGAACAAAAGCTTTTTGTCCCGACATGTACCCCCAGCCAATCAGTGCCCGTCATTTTCCTGCCGCTTACGCACGCCGGCCCGACAGTATCGCGGCAGGGTAAATCGTCGTACAAAATCATCTGATTCTTCATCTCCCGTCAAACTTTCTTTCCCAAAACGTCGTGTCCCGCAGTCCGCTTCGCGGAGATTGAGTATGTGCACGCTTAAGAGTATATACAACTCTTAGAGTAGCATTCTGGGGGATAGCTACACTGGCATGGCTGTACTCTGAGGTATCGCGCTTTTGTATGTTGCATTCTAGATCTGGGAATATTATTTTCTGAATCGATTAATAGTATTCGAGCTTCATATTGTCCAGTAGTTAGTGTTCTTCTTTTTCCAGAAAAAGAAGCAAAAAGTGTTTGTTCTGCTTCGGGGGACATATATAGCTAGCAGTTAACGGAATCTGGCGTGTGTTCTGATAATTCGACTATCTTTATTTATTCTAACCATATTTTCTTTCCATAAAACAATTAAAGCCGAGCTTCTTGTTTTGCTTTGTAAAAGGGTATGATACATGTAAACCTCCGCAAAGCCGTCCACGGGGTCTGAACTGGCTCAAGAAAGCTAATAGCATTCAGCAAAAATATCTGTTCTGCCTTGCAGAAGGATACCGTAGGTGTAAAACTCCACGAAGTGGAACCAAAGGGTTTAGGGCCTGTCAATTGGTCCAATAATATTCTGTTTCCAGCAAAAGAAGCAAAGCGATTGTTCCCTGCCGCATGTTTTGTGTACATCTCCGCGCAGCGGAGCTACGGGGACTGGGGTTGGACCCAGCAAACTACCTGATCAATAGAAGTTCAAAGTATATGCAAATCCCCGCGAAGCGGGGCTATAGGGCCTGGGGTTGGCCCTAGAAGTAACTGATCGATAAGGATTATAGCTAGTTAAATGATTGGATGTTGATAGGGAGAATCTTTTTGGGATGAGCCGCATGGAGATCAGAACGCGCGGAAGTTACTGGGGCAACGGGAGAAAAAGATACGTGAGAGGCTCACAAAATTTCATTAAAGTTTGATCCACCGTGAAGTCACCTCGGATTAGTTAGTGAAACGATAGAGAGAGAGAGAGTGTGTGTGTGTGTGTGGAATCCCTCTTGCGCGATAAGATGGATAAGGATGAGCAGGAGGTGAGGGAGTGGTCGGGACGGTTGCAGAAACGGCCCTCGTTCCATCTGGACGTGGACTCATCGGAAGAGGAAGATAATGTGCGTCGTAAAAGCACTTTTAGGTAAGTCTCAAAATCGTGTGCCTCGAAGTGAGTTGTTAACGTTTGTTTTTATTTTTCAGTATGTCGCAAGTGACTTCTCCATTGTACTCAATGGACGAGGCTATCCTACGGTTCTCGTCAGAATCACTTCATTCGTTCTCGTATGCTATTGTCAGCCAAAACTCCATCTCGACCCGGATAGCAGTATTAAAGCGCTCGCTGGAATATCTGCGTGATAATCCGCTAAAGCTCCGTGATCTCAGATTGTCCTTGTCTTTGGTTTCTCCCTTGGGCCAGTACAGCAGAAATTTAAGCTCGGCTTCTTCTGCCACCCTGTCGATGCTCAGCAGCCTCAACACGACCAATAATTCTACTACGACAAGCGCTCTCGACAACCTGTCTGCCGTTTTGAACATTCTTCAGAACGCCAGTTCTACGATTGGCTCCAAAGGCCACAACATGACCTCTGATAATGCCACCACGTCGTTGTTATTGACGGGCAACAATCCCACCAAGACGACTACTAATCCGGTCGCGACTGGTTCGCCGCAGTCTCCCAGCTCCTCTACTCCTACATCACCTAGAAAACGCACACTTACTAACGTCAACGCCGCTGGAGCAGAAACTCAGGTGATTGAGGCCCTGGCCACCCCTTATATTGATGTGGCGTGGACATCAATTATGCAGCGGACGGGGTCTGTGAGTTCATTGAGTGCAGTTATTCATTCAATGTCTTCTTTGAACCTTGGGCAGATTCCATCCTCGCCAATAATCGAGCATGCGCCAGGTACTGCAGGATCGGCGTCGTCAACTAGTCAAATCACTCCACTGAGTTCAATTGCATCAAAATTCGTGGCAAAGCATTCTGTCTTCACAACCAAATCTTACGCGCCCTTCCACATTCTTTCGTCCAATGACATTGCCTGCTTGGTGTTTGGAATATCCCAGAGTGAAATGAAATCTCGGTCAATGTGGGATGTAATTCCTCAACATTTGCATGCCAAGCTTGAGGAAAAGTTTAACTTTGAGACCCACAGCAACACCGCTGCAGCAACAGGTGATGCGGATTGTTCCGTGGTGATGTGTGGTGCCTTGTATCCAATACTAAAGTCAAATGATCAACAAAGCTTGGCGAGCTTTTGGGTCAAGCACAACGCTTCCAAGGGCTTTCTGGTTTGGGTGGTGGAGGAAATTTTAAACGATAGCGCGAATCTCAATTACTCGGCCAAGGACGGGGTGATAACCAAAATTTCTGGCCCTGACGCCGATGAAATCTTTCCCAATCTTGATAGACTCACTACCCAACTTCACTTAGAGGACGTGTTTCCAAGCATGAGCAAGAACAGGGAGCAATTCTCACAGGAGAATAGCTATGAGTACCACACGCTCAAGTCAGCAGACAACACCTTTGACCCCTGTTATACGCGTCAGCTAGATACTAACTCTCTGCAAATATCCTCCCTCCCCAACATTGCTGGTGTTATTATTCTCAACAAGCAGGACTACTCTATTGCTGATTACAACTTGTGCTTTCTCCACGCTCTCTTGGGCTATGGTACAGAGATGAAGGATCAATCAATCAACCGTATCATTCCTCATTTCACAGATTATTTAACCGCCATCCGCCACAATGTGTTCCATTCGGATGATGAGTGCTTCTCAAATGTAGGGCTAGTTATCCCGGAACACATGTTTAGAAAGGCGGCCGCCATGAGTGCAAATTCTGACGACAAGGCTAATGTTGTTTACACTATTCCAACCTCCTCCTCAGCTCCAGAAGTGGTAGAGAGTTACTCACGATTCCTTCAATCTTCAGGAATCTCGGCCATAAATGTTGAAGGAAGACCAATAACTGTGGACATTCAGCTGCGAGTGGTATCGCCAAAGTACATTGCCCTGTGGGTAAGCTATTCAAGATCTGATATTTCCGGAGAGTCTCAGGAGAAACGAGCACAAGCGCAGGTCCCCTCGCAGTTGAAGCTGTTGCATTCCTTGAAACGCTCAAAGACCTCTTCTCACAACCTCGGCCGGTCGAGTCGAAGCAGCACCGTGTCTAGCGGTACCGCTAGTGATGATACATCTACACCAACAACAGGGACGAATAGTAGCCATACGACTGCGACTTCTGTGCATGCCGCGTCGTCATCCGTTGATTCAACCAGCACAGAACTTACGACATCTACGGAATATAAATTTGATATTGGCGCACAACGGCGGACAAAAAAGTTCAGCGACTTTGAAGTGTTGCAGGAAATGGGGGAAGGTGCTTATGGCAAGGTTTTACTAGCACGTTACAAGAAAGAGCCACAGTACACGGTAGTTGTCAAGTGTGTCATTAAGGAACGAATCCTAGTAGATACATGGACAAGAGATCGAAAGCTGGGTACCATACCCAACGAGATCAAGGTCATGGCGGCGTTGAACTCAGAGACTATCCACCCGCATCCGAACATTATAAAACTGTTAGACTTCTTTGAAGACGATAACTTTTACCACATTGAAATGGAACGGCACGGTAACCCAGGTACAGATCTATTTGATTTAATTGAAATTCGACCAAACATGGAAGAACCAGAATGCCGGCAAATCTTCCGCCAGGTTACGGACGCAGTTGCCCATTTGCATCAACACGGAATTGTTCACCGGGACATTAAGGACGAGAATATCGTAGTGGACGAGCAAACTGGAGTGACCAAGTTGATTGATTTCGGAAGCTCGGCATTTTTAAATCAAGGACCATTTGACGTGTTTGTGGGGACTATTGATTATGCAGCCCCTGAAGTCTTAGGCGGAAACCCCTACACTGGCAAGCCACAAGACATTTGGGCTTTGGGCATTCTCCTCTACACAATAATGTACAAAGAGAATCCCTTCTATAATGTTGACGAAATCATCGACGGTGAACTGCGTATTCCTTTCATTCCATCCGATTCCTTCCTCGACCTGGTCAAATGTATCCTCTGCCGGGACGTTAACAAGAGACCAACGATCGAAGACATCCGCAACCATAAATGGTTCCACATGTAAATTTATGACCGTATGAACTGAAAAATAAACTAAAATTAAAACCAGTTCTTGGAGACGAGCACTCAATCCCCGGGAGTCCGCGTCGCGGATTACGGATTGAAGGTGACCTTCCGCGGAGAAAAACAACGCTTTCGCTTCTTTTTCTGGAAAAAGAAGAAGATTATTTGTCCAATTCCAGGTGCCAGATGTATTAAAAAAAAAAAAAAAAGAAAGAAAGAAAGAAAAGGGAACGCTCTTGCTTACAAAGATCTTTTGATCACAGAATAAAAGTCGGGCCTCGGTCCGAAGTCAGATGAGTGGATTTATCAATGGAGGGCCGATTTACCCCGACATCAGCGGACAGTTGAAGCACAACATGACGTTAGAAGATCCTAGCTTGAGTTTGTCTTCTTTGGAAGCAAGAGATAGTGTCAGCGAGGCGTATCATAGAGCAGCTAAGTTATTCCTGAACAAGCAGTTCCCCGCAAGTTTGGATTGCCTTCGGTCTGTCCTCAGTACCCCTGTTGTCGGCGAAGAGCGGGTATGGACAAAGATATGGAATTTGTACATTGCGTTACTAAACAATGCGATGGCTCGAGGTGGAGTATGGCCCAAGCAGGAGAAGAAGCAGTTGTCACAGAAGGTCACGGGTAATAATCTGTGGAATGAAGTTGAATCAGCTTTTGGAGGGGTGGAGAAGATCCCAGAAGATGTGATGGTTTCTCTAATTCTCATTTCGCACAAGCATTGTCCTGATTTGTCTGTTTGTTCAGATCGTATCGAAAATTATTTGAGCAGTGGATGTGGGACTGGCAAGGTAATTGAGATGTATGTCATGAGAATTCTCACCAAACGGGGCGAGTTCGATTACGCCCGAGAAGTGATTTCATGTAATCCAGGTGTTTTTAGTAATCAGGATGAATCTCTGAGGAAACTGAAGGAGTTGGAGGAGGAGGAAAAGCGCAAAGAGCTGGAGGCCGAGAAGGAGAGAAAACGCATAGAGGAATTGGAAGCTAAACGAGTTGAGGATGCAATGAAAGCAGAAAGTTCAAAACAACAGCAACAAATTCAAGAATCTGATGAAAGTGAAGGATCGGATGGAACTAATTTGAAAGCTGTATCGCCAAATCCTGTCGGATCACCGTCGTCATACCAGCCGCCGACAAAAACATCGTCGAATGAAATTCGGCCTCGGAACTTGTCGTCACTGTTCCAATACTGGAAGAACTACTTCATTAATGTGTTTAGAAACGGCTCCGCAATCAAAGCCATACTCTTCTTTATGGTGATAATCCTTTCTGTTACTAACCCAGTTGCAAGAACACGTCTCCGAAGAGCTTTAACCTTTTTGTGGCAAAAACTGGCCCAAACTGTTCAAATGGGAACAAAGGTAAGCTATGTATAATAGATTATAGCAACAAAGCATCTCAGAAGCCGACTATTAAACCCCAGACTATCCGCTAGATCAGCTTAATACACTGCATCACACACATAAGAACTACTTTTGTTTTCGCCTTGATCTAAAACAAGCAAAAATGTGTTCCAGGCTGCTCTCGAATCAGAAAATTGGTCTTCTAAATAACCTTTGTCCGCGAACCTCTATAGCGTATAATTCCTGGAGCGTTAACTTTCTTTAGAGGAAGTAAAGCGAGCTACATGAAACAGCTGGTATTAAATCAGACGGAGGCCGCCGAGTTGTAGCGTTATCGTTAAATCTATTATATTAGTCCCGAATGTCGAGAGATCAAAACATTATATATCAGTAATTCAAGCATTTGAAAGTGTCAATCATATTGTGGTAGCGCCGGATTTCCACCATGCATGGTATTATGGTTTGTACAGTAGCATTATCATCAATTACCAGGTAGCATGTGATACAACAGCTATAGAATAAATATACAGTCATGAAATCAGTCCCAACAGACATAGAACCCGGATATGTTTAACGGATATCGCTTATTGCCATTTGGTATTTGCCGCCTGCGACATGAGCTTGATTCGCACCTTGAGCGGCAAATTCGGGCAGGTTTCGAGCATCTTCTGAGCCGGAGACAAATTGGCTTTGCGTGCAATCTCTTCGTTAATTGGCGTTCTTCGTTCATAGTCGATGTCGATCATTACATTATTAGTTTTGTACAACTCGTGAGCCTGTGGAAAATCCTTTCGTAAAATTTCAGAAACCTCGTCAGCCTAAGAAAAACTTTGTTAGCATGGTCATGTCAAGTCCTTTGAGCAAATTGAACAACTTACCTTCAACCAAAAAAAAGTCATGGCCATAAATCGTCGTCGGTCTTCGTTACGTTCATTAATAATCTTATCATAATCAGCAGAGGAGTCAGTACCAAAAGGTGGTATAGGTCGGCACATGAAGGGTGTAACCATGGACCACAGTCTGGTTTTTTCCTCATCAGTGACCAATTTCTTGGTCAACTCAGGGTACATATGATACAAGTTGGCAGCACCAAGAAAAAGAGAGAGCTGGACATCAAGGAGGTATTTCATGGACAAGGATTCCCGTATGAGCAATGGAAGAACTCTTTGCATTTGCTCCAGATCAACGCCATTGTACACAGCATGCCGAATTCCGTAAGGGTAGTTTTTACGCGACTCGGCCTGTCGCTTCTGATACATCGCCTTCTGGCGTTCGGCTTCTTGTTCTTGTTCAAGCTGCTTCTTTCTAGCTCGCTCTTGTTCTTCCTGCTTCAATTTCTCCAGCCGTTGCTCTTCGGCACGTCTTCGTTTCTCCTCCTTTCGCTTCTCTTCTTCTTCAAGGCTCTTCAACATCTGCTTTTCACGCTCCTTACGTTCCTTCTCCTTCTGTGCCTCGAATGCCTCGCGTTGACGAGCCACCTTCTTTCTTCGCTCTTCCTCTTTCAATTGCTTCTCTCGCAATTCCTCCTTCCGTTGCTCCTCTTCCTGCTTCCTCCTTTCGTCCTCTCGTCGTTGGCGTTCTTCCTCCTCCCTCTTGCGCTCCTCTTCCTGCTTTCGTCGTTCCTCTCTCTCTCTCTTCCGCTTCTCCTCTGCTTCTTTCTCCTGCTGCCGTCTGCGTTCTTGGTGGATCCATCTTTCCTCGGCAAGTTTCTTCTCTTTCTCTTGCTTATGCTCCTCATCTTGCTCCTTTTGCTGACGCTTCTCTGCACGGCGGCGTTCCCTTTCCTTTTCTTCTTCTTCATCCAGCCTGGGGCGTTTTTCGCCGTCTTCCTTGGTTGAAACTTTGACCAGTTTGCGCTTCTTCTGTTTGTGATCGCTGCTACCACTTCGCTTGTCACTATCGCTAGTGTTTTCGGTTTTGATTCGAGAGGTGTTTTCCGATGACGAAGGTGGAGAATGTTTATCAGGTTTCGGATCATTTCTAGCCTTTTTCATAGCTTCTTTTAACAATGTTACTTCTCCATCATCTTCAGTTCCCAAGGCCTCCTTGGCAATTTCAAGATAACTGCGACCGTGCTTATCTCGACGCAAGGGGTTGGCTCCTGAATCCAAGAGTAACTTAACCGTATCCAAATGGCCCCTACCAATTGTTTGCTCCAAGGCAGTTTCACCATCTTCGTTAGGCGCATCGCTTTCAGCACCAAATGCTAGAAGGAGACCAACAAGATCGGTATGACCATGTTTAGCTGCTAGCACCATACTTTCACCATCAGGTTGCCAACCTTCTTCCAATGACCTTCCAACGAATTGTATATCGCCATCAGCGGCCTTTCGGTATACTTGTTCTCGACCTGCTCTTGTGGTGAGATCCATCCATAGTAGGTCATTACGGATTGACTGCGATCGTGCTCCTCGTCGTCTAGAAGACCCACCACTATAACTCTGAGTTTGGTCTTTGCCATTGCTAGTCCCATCCTCAGACCTATCATATCCTTTGGATTTTGCTCGCTCTGCTTCTGGAGGAAATGTACCAGGTATGGACTTGGATGGATCATAATTTTGCGCATGATCCAAGTCCCCACTTTCATTACTCTGCTTTGCTCTCATTCGGAAACTGTAAGCGGCCTCCTTTAACAGCTTTTCCAACTCATCATAGTGCTCTGATTCTGATGGTAGCGAATCCAATGCAGTCTTTCCTTGGGCGTTGAATATTCTCGGATCAGCACCTCGATCGAGCAGTAGCTTAACAACATTAATGCGGCCACGCGAGGCTGCGTCGATTAATGGGGTATCTAGGTCGCCGATTCCTGACCGTATATCTATAATTGCATTGTGATCCAGCAGTAGCTCGACTATTTTTGTATGCCCTTTGAGAGCAGCGTCGTGAATGGCCGTGTTTCCAGCGTAATCTCTATCATTCACATCCACCCCCATTTCCAAAAGCTCCTTTGCCTTGTCGTAATCTCCTCTGTCACAGAGTTTCTGCAGTAATAATCGGCCGCTGGCGTCTCTTACCGGTCGCCCATCCCTTCTAACCGCTTGAACTACAGTGTGATTGTTGCTATTGGGTGATGTGGACCGCGACGTATTCGGCTCAGCCTTCACGCCACCCTGAGATGAATGTGGCCGACTATGGTGCTTCTTGCTACTAGCAGACGACGAAGACTCCGAAGAGTTTCTTGACTTCCTCCGCACAAAAACATTTTTCTTCTCATGCTGTGGCCCTTTCCTTTGACCATTCTCATCTTCATCTTCTGACGACGAAGAGCTTGACTGGATCCGACGCCCTGTCTTCTTCGATCGTTCCGTTCTCCTTTCCGGATCCTCCTCCTCATCCAGAATTACAGTCTCCGCTTCAGAAGATTCAGCATCGGTGGGTGCTGAACTATCTGATCCAGAACTCACCCTTCGCCGATGGTGATTGATAATCGGCGAACTCTGTCTACCACTTTCTTCTTTCCGTTCAGGGTTTTCTTGCATATGTCAATGTGTTCTCAATGCTGTGTTACAAATACAATGTTCTTCATAACCGCACGGAATAAGACAATAGAAGAAGCCGCTCTGAACTCGCAGTCGATAACGCCTAATACTGTCGGCTTCGTTTCGTCACGTACCGGTCGTAAAGAATTTACAAGGAAAAAAAAAAAAAAAAAAAAAAAAAAAAAAAAAAAAGGAACAAAGAGGATCGAAAAAAAAAAAAGAGACGTCCACCCTAACCCAAAGATTTATTTTATATCAGTCACGTGACCCTATCATCACCCTTTGAGTACTGTACATGACGCTAGGACCCACATCGCCTATATTGTGCTTGGGGAGACGTTCCCAAACCTCATGAGTTGACTTCATAATTCCGTTGAGACGTGCAGTCTGTTTAAAAGAAACAATACAATATGGATAATATTTATCTGTTTCAACTACAACTTGGTTTGAAATTTAGATACTCGAACGATTTGTTGAACTGCTTCGTTCACCATGTCTTCAACAATTTCCTTAGCAGGGAGGATGTCTTTAACTGTTGCCGCTGTCTCACCCATCAAATATCTACTGTTTTCATCAGTATCCTCCAGACCGTTATCCAACTCATGCTCATATGGTATTATTCCCTTAGAAGTGAGCTCCTCAATCTCCTTCTGGCGATTTTGTTCCCAGTCCTTAACATATGGTGTTTTAAACACACGGAGTGGGCGTCCAGTGTAAATAATCGTTCGCACAGTACCATCAAAGTTGCACTCCAACACCTTTTTCTTATGTTCCTCAGGTGCACCAGACTCTACTGATGCCACAAATCGTGTTCCAACCCAAACAGCGCTAGCACCCCAAGCCAATGCGGCAGCCAAGGACTTTCCAGAGTACATACCACCTGCAGCCACCACATTAACAGGTTTTCCAGTCAAAGGGCTAGTATATGCCTTCGCAATGTCAACTACCGTTGGGATCAAAAGACTGGTGGGAGTAGATCCTGTGTGACCGCCACCCTCGGAGCCTTGAGCACAAACCATGTCTGCTCCATTCTCGAGTGCCTTGGGAACATGTTTAGCAGCACCAACCATATTCATGACCACAATTCCATGCTTGTGGAACTTTTCAACGGCCTCATGTGGTGGAATCCCCACGGCGCAGACAAAAAGCTTGCATCCCATTTCAATCATCACATCAATAAAAGGGTCCAATGGGCCATGGTGATATGGATGATTTGTCTTTCGAGCCCCATCACCAATCTTTGGCAAGGCCATATCAACACCAAAGGGTGCATTCTCATCGTTCAGATAGCTCTTTAGCTCAACAATGGCAGATCTAAGCATGTCAGGAGTTTTGCATGAAAGAGCTCCAAGGACACCTAGACCACCAGCATTGGTAACCGCAGCTGCAAGTCGCGGTCCGGCCGCAATATGCATCCCTGCTAGAATGACAGGATATTTGATATTGAATAATTCGGTAACGGGTGTGGAGAGTGTACTTTCGACTCCCATATTGGTTAAATGTATTGACTGATTCAACTTTCGGCCAATCTGAGGAGCTATTGGGTTTTTATACGTTCTGCCCGGGAATTCTTCGGTTGTGGGGTAAGTGCGGAGAGAGCCCACATCGGCAACATCGGACCCCGACCCGGCTGCCGAGGTCACCGCCTAAATTTGGCCCTGTTGGGGTTTGCTGTATTGACTGAAGCTTATCCGAAGAAGAACTCCACTCTTTTGCTCAGGACACACTGTTCCTCCGCGCAAAGAGTCCACATATTTTCGTCTTTAGTATCAACAATTGACAGTACCTTACATCTTATTGATGCATTGGAGGTAAAACCTTGGCCCCTGTGTCAACTAGGGTAGATTTTGTCCATGCACGTTGAAACACAAAGTTTTTTTCCTGGAAACTTTTGGTCCAATTGTGAAGCAGCCAGTATAAGTTTTCTGTTTTCGCAGCGGGGAAAACTTCACCTATAAAACCGAATTAAGCCGACAAGTAAACGTCCCTTGGGTCAATTCGCCCAAGAACCCTGGCCACTGGATCGGCACACTAAGCCATATTCTTCCGCGCAGCGCAACACCGCTTTTTGCTTCTTTTCCTGTAATGGAAAAGTTTAACATACTTTCCATGAATCCATGAGGTGGAACTCCAGCGCTGCAGAAACGTGACTCACGCCTTCCAAAAGTTGAACTCTCAATAATATGGTAAGATAGACTATCCTTTCTTGACACACGGGACTTACATAATATACGGCTTCCTAGGTTTTATGTTAGGGTAGTGTGGGTAGTGGGTAGTTCAGCCGCACGTTAATCATTCACATGCCAACATACAACGTTGCAACACAGTTTTATTCCTGTATTCCTGTGCAATGAACTCGATTGCTGATAGAAGGCGACTTGTTCGGGAGGTGTTGAAACATCCTACCATTACAAAGTCCGTCAAGGGGTTCAGTTTGGCATATCTTTACGTCCAACTACCACGTGTACTTTCTGTTTTATCGAGGCTTGCTAGACGAAAGCATTCAGTGAAAGACGCGTTTGAGAGGTTGCAAAAATCATTAAAACGCGGGTTTCTACCAAACCGGTTTCCGTTCTTTGCATTAAAACTCATTTTTGGAGTGTATTTTCTCGACACGATATTAACTAGAGCGCCCACGTTTAGAAAAAATAAGCAACTTTCGCTATTCATTTCTGCATTCATCTCGGGTTTTTACAACGTTTCTCATTATAAATATGGCCTACAGTCTCACCCTAATGGACCAGACACATCAGACATGACTCTATTCTTACTTGTTCGAATGCTTGACATGTTGGTGCGCATAGTGGCTGCTAAAATAAGAATCCCGAGACGCGTCATGGAATTTGGGGATGTTGCCCTCTTTACAGGTTCCTGCTTTGCCATAATGTTTGCCTGGTTTTATTATCCCCATACATTGCCAGTTTCCTATAGGAGGTGGATCACAATGGCTGCTAACATGGACGATGAGCTAGTTGAAACACTACGTTTAATCCGTAATGGCGAAATCGTTTATGGAAAAGAAAGCAAGCATGATAATCTCTTACATGATATGTGTATCAAATACGGGATGGACCCTGACGTGGGTAAATTTTCCAAAACTGTGCCTCTCCCATGCAGATTGGTCCATAGCAACGTTACGGACAGCTGTGAAGTGCACGCCTTATGGAGATTCTACCGGGGGTTCTACACTGCCTTGTCTATTTATTTGCCAATTAATGTGCTGATGTCTCTGATTTCAAGATCGTGGAAAAAAGCTTGGAGGCAAGTCCTTTTTGGCTCGGCCAGATCATCTGCGTTCTTGGCCACGTTTATTACCCTAAATTGGTACTCTGTTTGTCTGTTTCGCTCCCGCATTGGTCCAAAATTTTTTCCTGGTTGGTCAGCACAACAATTGGAAGATACCTATGGTCCTGGTTTAGGATCTTTGACCTGCGGACTAAGCTCACTGGTTGAATTCCCCAAAAGACGCGGTGAGCTTGCCCTATTTGTTGCCCCAAGGGCTTTATCTACCATTCTCCCACCGATTGACCAATACAAAGATAATCGCAGAGCCTTCAGAATCGAATGCTTGATATTTGCTCTAAGCTTTGCTGGTTTAGTTACCGGGTCAAGGTTCAGCAGCCCCGAAAATATCCGCGGTGTTTTCAAAAAGCTCATCTCCTCTGTTTTTAACTAGCCACCTTCCGTTGAGGTTGCTTCAACTATTGATAAGAATAATATTATAGTAAATTTTATATGTATTGTCCTAGCTACTTAATAAGTAAAATTAAAACCATATATGCATATTTTGACACCCACATATATATCGATCGCCTGCAAATTAAATATACACTACCAGATCTAGATCTAGAGCGGCGGTAATATAACATGCATGATGAGGGGAGAATCTTTGGTAACTGGCCATGGGGTTAAGGGGCCCGGAGGGGGTAAGAGATGCCCATGGCCAATGGACTGCCGCGGACCTCGAGCCATATATGAATCCTTAATTATAATTCGTCGGAGGATATATGATGTGAAGACGATTGGAACAATCACAAAGAAGACCGGCCAACATTGAACAATCAGTCTTGTGAAGTATATGGCGCTCGATCAGTAGGACTGCGTATAGAGGCACTTGACTGGGGGGGGGAAACACTACCCACATGCAGAGGGCCAAAAACCCCCCAAGATGTCAAGGTTCAAGAAAGCCCCCCCAGAAGTTGAACAATTTGCAGATAGACACTGGCGAAGCCTCATAAACATTGGTTCAGTCTGAGGCTCCACCGCGGCATGGTTGAATGGGGAGGGGGGCTTTGAAGGTTTGAACAACCATTAGTTCGATGGGCACCGAGGGACCATCAAGGTTGAACAAAAAACCGCATCATAACAATGACGACGAGCCCAGAGGACCCTGCCCCTTCACCAAGCCACTTGGCGCGCTTCTGCCTGAGCTGGGTATGTTGGCGGACCAGATCGTTGAAGAAAAAAAAAAAAAAAAAGAATAGGGG
>JAJMDO010000045.1:0-11191 GCA_030573635.1 Blastobotrys ciferrii | reverse complement strand
ATAGCCGTATGCTTGCCGGGCAACACGCCCCAACCCCGGTCGGCTTATTGTGGATTATGAGGTTAACGTTACAGTACAAGGTTGGCTCCGCAATGGTCGGAATTAATGTCATACTTAAGAGTCTACATAAGTATCGATCAGAAGTATCTATATAAATATATATATCCGTAATGGATTAATATCAATTGGATCCGAATATTAATACGGGCGACTAGTGGTCTTTTGAACAAGTGCCCAAATCCCCCAGGGACTGTGTCTCAGTTTTCTATTCGTTAAAGCTTCGCGCAGAGCCACGGGAGCCAGCCCCCTGCAATCCTAATTGACCCAGGAGTATTAAAAAACATCCCTTATTCACCGTTCCGTCCACCCATGATCCGCGAGGCGGTATTCTGGACGGGGATATGGGCGCTGATGGCTAAGCCTTCATGAAAACACCCAGGCCTTCAGTAACCACGTGCGCGATTGAGGTGTAGAGATTTCATAATACGCTTTATATTTACTTTCAAATACGGATTCCAACAAAGTCAAAAATTTTACACAACTCGAGCAATTTCAATGAGTCGCTTAACACCGACCATCCATTGGCCACACTCTTCTGGTTTTGTTGTTAATAGTTCAAGGTGAAGCTGCTGAGCAACATCAAAGTCTTTGGCCGCCAGAGCTTGGGAAAGTGTAACCATTGAGGAAACAGTATCGGCTTCCAAATCTTCGTTGTTCAAATGATCAAACAAAATGTTCAATCTTCTCTCAGTGTCGATGACCTTCTTCTGGAAAGTCTGTGGGACATTTGGCTTGACTCGTTGAAGTTCAGAATTGAGGACTTCGAACACTGGCTTTGACGCATCTGGGATATGACTTCGATCACCCGCTGGGTGTTTTGGTTTCTTTGGTACTTCAGGCTCCTGCTGCGGGGGTGGTGTTTGTTGTGGTGGAGCTCCAGCCGCAGGAGGAGGTGGTGGCGGTGCAGCTGCGGATGCCGCCGGTGGCGGAGGAGGTGGTGGTTGCGCATGTCCAGGTGCCGGCGCAGCGGCCGTACGATCTGGTGTATATTGGCTGGCTGCAGACGATGGGGTGGCTGCTCTGTTTCCACCAGCTGGTGGCGCATATGGATTCACAGGTGCTGGACTGGCTCTAGTGGTCTGCGGAGGATTCGCATACGGGTTGCTCGGTGGATGAGGATGTGGCTGAGCATACGGATTTTGAGGTGGTGCTCCTGGTGATGTCGAAAATCCATTGGACCCAGGTGCAGTCGTTGGAGCCGGAGCATATCTATTAGTTGGAGGAGAAGGGATATGAGGAGATGCTGCTCGAGGAGAGGTCACTGGTGGCGTGCTTCCCTTCGAAGGTGGTGGTGGTGGTGGTCGCGCATTAGAAGGTGGAGGAGGTGGAGGTATGGTAGCACTATTTTGTCGAGATCCCATTGCATTTGGCGGCGAAGTAACTGGTGGTGCTACTGGCTGCTGGTTTGGGAATGGAGACGTTATAGTCTGCGAAGAGGGCGTCTTTCTGGCACCGGGTGCATTAATCGCAGAGCTGGGAAGATCGTTCCACCCTCCAACTTCCTTCTTTTTGGACGGTGGAGGAGCTTGCCCCGCCATTGGAGGTCCAGGTGGCGGAGGTGTAGGTTGCGCTGGTTGCTGTGGTTGATATGGATTAGCAACAGGGGCATATGGAGATGGCTGAGTAGGTTGTTGTACACCACCGCCATAGGCAGTTTGTGCCGGCGGAACCGTAGTAGAAGCAGCCCCTGCTGCAGGTGCATAAATAGACGTGTTAGGACTATAGGTAGATGGCTTTGGAACGGCAGGTGCAACAGGTACGCCTGGTCTTCTACTAGTCGTAGAGGTTGTTGTACCAGCTGTGGACACTGGTTCCTTCTTTGCTGCCTTTTGGACCCGGTCCTTTTCGATAGAAACGCCTGGATACTGTGGTGGCAGTAGATTGAGGTATTTCTCCGCCAAGTCTAGATGTCCCTGAGATGCTACAATGTTTGCATAATCCCGGTAGGCGTCAAACAAATGAGCCAACTTGTCATCACCGGATTTTTCCTGCTGGGTAGCACCAACAGCCTTTTGGAACACAGTAACCTTCTCGATAAAGGTATGTAGCGCCTTAACATGTGCGGCATATGGTGTCGCAGCAGCTTTCCCTTCTGGGTTCTTTCTGTTTTCTGTCTCGGTCTCAGAAACCTCTCTCAACCAAATGGAGGAAATCTTTTCGAGATTGGAGCCCGCCAGATAACAGAACACTGCACTGTTACGATCATCTTCCGTCTTCTTAGACTTCTCCAGTAGTCTGTCACCCAATCGGCCACACAAGTTGGCAAACGTCTCATCATTATCGCAATAAGTAAAAAGACCAACAATGATATCTTTCCATTCACTGACATTTGCATTATCAACCACGTCATCAAGCTTCTTACTAGAAACAGAAGCCAATAGGCGAACAAATGGCTTGCTTTCAGCATTCTTGGAGACATAGGCTTCTTGAACCTTATTCTTGACCTTGTCATCAGCATGCAAAGCCAACATAAAAGCATCAGAAAGTCGGTTTTCGTTAATACAAATATTGACAGCTTCTTCAACCTTACCTTGCAACACGGCTCGGATCAGAGACTTATCCGCGTCCGATTGCGCTCCAGAGAAGAGGTCAAAGGATCCCTTTGGAACAAAAGTTTCTGGTGTTGATGAAAGCTCATTGAAGAAATCACCTGTATCTGTATCCTTTGGTTTCTCTTTGTCAGATTCTGAATCCTCTCCACCGACCTGAGTACCCGATTCCGTACCACCAAAGAACTTGGCCAGTTTCTCCTTCTTCGACCCCTTGGAAAGCAACGCAGAAATAACTTCCCAATCAAATTTATCAGCTTTTTTGTTAGAACTTGTAATTTTCTCCCTTGCAACTGTGCTTAGATCGTTAGACTGGAGCGCATCAGCAAACTTTGTGGTTTCTTCATTGATAGCTTGATCACCAACGAATGAATCGATAGACACAGACGACACGCCGTTCTGAGTCTTAACCGACACAATCTTTCCACCGAAGCCAAAATTGACCGAAACAGGCCGTTTGAGCCATTTTGGGGCTTGTTGTAGAGTGAACGTTGGCTTTTGAGTATCCACAAAGGATGAGTTCCAGAACTCATCGCCTTCTGGTTTTGTCTGTTCTTGAGAACCTGGTGTGCTTGTATCTTGCAGAGTTTGAATATCAATGGTCCCGTCAAAGGTAGCAGACGCAAAAATGTTTGGACATGTAGGGTTGAATGCAGTTTCAAAGCTCCAATTGGTAGCTGTGGGATATTCACCCAATTTATCACCAGTTTCCGGATTCCACAAAAGAGTTCGGTTATCTTTGCCAGAGGAAAGAAGGAACCCACTGTCCTGTCTACACCAATCAAGAGACAAGACACCGCGTTCATGGCCTTGGAGGATCTTTGCAGGGGCATTTGCGTTCCTCAAGTCCCATAGACAAATGACAGGTGCGGAGTCATCCACAGATGCTGTCATCAAAGTAGTAGAGTTAGTAGGGTGCCAAACAACAGAACTAACTTGGGATTTGGCATATTGTAGCTTAAGAACTGGTCGACCCTGTTGATTCCATTTCTTAGTGTCCCAAACAGCCGTGATACCATTACTGCTTCCAGCGGCCAAGATATTGGCCACCTTGTTATTCCAAGAAACAGCTTCGATCGAGTTTTCATCCAATGCCTGCCCTTGAGCAGTAGCTGGTGCATAAGGCTGGTCAAATCTATTGACATCCCACACAAAGATTTCATTTGATGCACCTGCTGAAGCAAGTAAATGATTCTCGACGGCATTAAAGTCAAGTGACTTCACGGGACCGCTATGATGATCGGTCGTCTCGGAAGGTTCCCTATAAGAACAGCTGTTAGCATATCAATTTGCATCTTCAGATTCAAACAAAAAACTTACGTCGAAGCTCCAGACATGACCCTTTGAGGATCCCAAAGATTTAAAATGCCAGATTCAAGTGCACCGGCAACCACACCCTTTGGCTTGGACGACGAGATACCACCCCAAGCAATATCATAAAATTTTGCATCAGTGTCCAAGGATCTGACTGGCTCCAATTGCGCTGTCTGACCGATAGTGGTAGTGTCCAAATTAAGGTTCCAGAATTCCAATTGGGCTTTTGAAGAAAAGTCGGCATCAATCGCACCAGACACTGTACCAGTAACCAACAATGGATCCTCGACACTAGGGGACCAGGCGAAGGAAGCCGCCCTAGGGACTTCTTTCAGCTTGACCATATTGACTCCTGTCTGTTCACCTACACACCACAATTAGCAATGCAGAATACGCCTCTATCCAGTCCCATTACTCACCTTGAGAGAATTTAGAGGATAAAGAGTAATATATATATACACGGCAATCGCCTGGGTTGTGGTTAGTGTATATACGTGTTCGTTTGTGTTGTTTTTGAGGGGGAAGTGTAGAAGTGAACAACTGGCATGCGCGCGACCTCACGTAACGAAAACGCGCATCGATTCTACCCGCGTCATCACTGACAGGGGATACCCAGAGAAAAGTAGCGCGTTAAACCATGAGCAAGACAAATCTTTCTGCTCTTGAGCGGCAACGGCATGAGATGGAACGATTAATGGCCAATCCAGAAAGGGTAATAAACCTACCGAATTCAACACAGGCCAAAGCAGGGGACAGCATATCACAACATCAGGTTCCAAGTTTCGCTACCACGACTCGCAGCTCTACAGCGGGGGCGAGCTCTGGTGAGTTCCACGTATACAAGAACGCTAAAAGGAAGAATATCGATCGTCAGGAAGAAGAAGAAAGTATGCTTCGTGCGCAGAACGAGGCTGAAGACTTTGAAAAACGACGGCGAGAGGCCCAAATCAGAGATAAACAAAAAACCAACAAAAATAGAGAAAAACGACGCAAAAGAAACGACAAATTCAAGAATAAAGCTCAATCTCAAAACTCCACGCAACCAAATGTCATTGCAATGCAGGGTTCTGGCTCCAAGCCCCTCGTGTCTCATAACAGTCAAAGGGAGATAGAAGCAGAACAAAATCAAGAGCAGACTCGTGATTCGTCGTCCCAGGGAATCAAAATTGTGGAAGATACCTTTTAATTATTGCGCCTATGTTTTGAAAGTCGGACTCCTGATTTGTCTTGGGCCCCGCTTAGCGGAACTGCCGTGTTGTAAAAGGGACTAATGGCAACAGCTATTTTTGGGGGGCACTATTTTAATAGTGATAAGATTCTATGAAGAACTCAAAGTATTGTCCCGCGTCAACAATTGACGAGCCTATATTCTGCTCTACTATTCATTAGGCACATATCTCGTAAGAGGGAGTTTAGGTCATCTGTGTGAGGTAGGCCAATGCTTTTAGTTGTTCAGCTGAACCTTTTTTACAGTCGACAATGTGCCCCTAAATTAGCATGAACTTGAAAGAAAACAAAAGCATTCCTTTCACTCCTTGTACGTTCATTTTTCTTAAACTTCGACGAAATATACTTAGAAGTTGCGGCTTATCCTTGTGTGTGACCCAGTTGATACATTCGCCGATTCCAGGAGACGAAGCCAAACTGTCATCCCTGATTCCCAAGGGCCTCAAATTTCGTCGAAAACTAACTTTAAATTGGGGCATGTAGGTTAACTAACGTTAAATTGGTAGCTAGACAAAGGTGAGCAAAAGGTTTTAGTTTTTCTTCGCAGAACTTCATTTGGCCCCAATACTTTGGCGGAGGGGGGGGGGGGGTTGGAGCCCAGCCCCAAATCCACACGCATGATCACTATAAAATGGAAGCCGTTCGCTTGGTCCAAACATTTACAGATATATATATACAAAAAAAACAAAAAAATCAGTGTATATGGATATCAATTGTCTTTTGTTTCAGTCCTAGAATTGTTGTTCATCCTCTCCCAGCACTCTTTGAACGCTTCCATCTAAATATGACTTGTTAGCACCTGGTGCTATAATATAAATTAATACTCACTTCTTTGGTGCACTTTCTCCAATCCATGTTGGCCGCATGACACTCGGTGAGAGCTAGGTTCTCTTTGGCACAGCCGGTATCTATAATTCGTTGATCCCTTTAAAATATCAGTATATTACTAAACACACAATCATGTGAGCTGTAAAACGTACCATTCATCAGGCTCATCATCTTGGTCTTCTAGGCGGAAATCATCTCTCTTTTCTGTGGTCTCTGTCATTGTGTAGTAGAGGGGCGTTGACAAGTCCCAATCAACGGGGCTTCTGCGCTAGCGCAGAAATTTCCAGCACCGGGGAGGGACCGAAGGCGTAATTTAAATGAACGTGTTGGTGTATTCTGGTCCGGGGACCTCTGTGGAGTCTGTTAAATGCTGCGTTGATACTCTTCGTCGGTTACTTTCGCCATATTACTGTGTGCTAGCTGTCGGCGGAGATGTCATCTGCAATGAGCCTTGGATGTCATCCACTTCGCTTCTGACCATCCCAGGAGGTGCTGACCTACCGTATTGCAAGGAACTGGGGGAAAAGGGCAATTCAATTATTACAAAGTTTGTCCGTCAGGGTGGAAGATATGCTGGGTTCTGTGCGGGTGCCTATTATGCTAGCACAAGGGTTGAGTTTGCCGTCGGAGATCCCTCTATGGAAGTTAGTGGTTCTAGAGATCTGAAATTTTTCCCTGGAGTCACTCGCGGCCCTGCGTTTAGAGGTTTTGCATATGGCAAAGATACTGGCATTACAGCTGCAAATATTAAGGTAGTCAATGGTGAGCCATTTGCCAGCTACTTTAACGGTGGGCCATGTTTTGTGGATGCCAAGAGCATGGGAAACGGAGTTGAAGTGTTGGCAGAATATGAAGGCCCCATTGATGTTGAGGGTGACTCCAAGGGTTCAAAGGAACATGCTGCTGCGGCTGTTTATTGCTCGGTGGGAAAGGGTTGTGCTTTTCTGGCGGGCTTTCACCCTGAATATGGCCCGTCTTATCTCAAGACCGTCTATGCCAAGTCAGAACGAAGAAACCGAGTGACAGAAGTAATAGATCAAAGTGAAAATGGACGATTAAAATTCTTGGCGGGTGTATTCAAGAAGATGGGGCTTACGGTCAACGAAGGCGATACAGTTCCAGCAATTCCACGGTTAAGCAGACTGAAACTAACGTCCAGCAGGCCTGAACGTCTTAAGATGATTGTTCAGTCCATGGTTGAAAATATTGGATTGGACGAGAACAACATTCTTCAAGGAAGTAATGATCCGTTTAGAATTTGTGACTCCAGGGAAAGAACATTCAAAGCGGAATACGAGGCTAATGTTGATGGTGACCAAGATGAAGAACAAGATTTAAATAAGGTTGTGAAGGTCATGGATGTATATTATGATGGAAGTTATCCTGACCCACGAGAAACACCGCACTTTAATCATAAGTTGTATTTTGATGAACTTTCCACAAATGAAATGGGTCAGGTTCTCCAATACGGTGAAGTGGTCACATCAACATCTACTATGCTGGAGAAGAACTACAATCTCCTTCGTTATCTACCTCATGGGACTATAAGTGTCGCGACAGTACAAGTTGCCGGCAGGGGTAGAGGAAATAACGTATGGGTCAACCCTGCAGGAGTTTTGGCTGTCTCTGGTATATTGCGCATCCCAGTCAAAGCCCTGTCTCCAAATTCGCCCATAGTGTTTATACAGTATCTTGTGTCGCTGGCCATGGTGGAGGCAATTCGGGAATATGGTCCTGGATACGAAGAAATGCCTGTTAGAATGAAGTGGCCCAATGATATTTACGGTCGCAAAGAAGGCTCGAACGACACTGGAGTCCCATCGGATTATATCAAGCTTGCAGGCATACTCTTGAACACCAACATAATGGACGACGTCTTTTACTCCGTCTTCGGTATTGGAACAAATGTGTCGAATGCTGCTCCTACTATATCTCTCAATCTTGTATTGGAAGCACTAAATGAAGCTAGAGTCATGCAGGGTAAATCCCGCTTGCCGCCATACACAATGGAAAAACTACTCGCGAGATTCATGGGTAAAGTTGAAGATATGTTTCATACCTTTTATTACCGTGGCTTTGGCGCCTTTGAGGATCTTTATTACAGACGCTGGTTACATTCAGACACCGTGGTTACCATCCAAGACCAACCTGGTAGGGCCCAGGTCCGTGGGATTTCCTTGGAAAATGGTATGCTCGTCGTTGAAAAACTAGATGCTGGCGGTAGACCGTCCGGGGAAAAACTCGAGCTCCAGCCAGACGGAAACTCTTTTGACATGATGAATGGTATGCTCAAAAAAAAGGAATAGATTGTACAATAGTTGAACAGTGAACCGTGTGTAGTTCTTGAGGACGAGCGCCCAAACTCTGAGTCGGTCCCACCGAGACTTGGGTCCAATGAAATCTTCTGAACAGCACTTGTGCTTCTTTTTCTGGGAAAAGAAAAACGGAACACCATCTATTGAGCCAATTGTCTCCCCCCTCCCCTACCGGACCCCCTTTGGTAACAACTGGTCCGCAAAAACGCTGAGGTGTTCCCCCAACGTTTGGGACTGTCCATAGTCTTGTGAAAAACAACGCCTTTTATTTCTGTTCTGGTGAAGAATAGTACGCTTCTATCATATTCTTTTTGGGTATTGCTCAAGCCTCCAAACCTCCAAGGACGCCATCGCCGAGATTTGGATACACTGTTCACCCAGCATACTCGGCGAATCTCTTCTCCGGGTTCGAATACAGTGTATTTTATTGCCGGTATATAGACTTCCATGTGCATAGCCGACCCTGGGCTTTTGAGGCGTGTCTTCAGAGGACCAGAGCAATTCTCAAGCTTCGTAACCGTAGCGGAGGGACCGAGGCTTGGGAACAGTTTGGAGTATGACTTGTTTTTTTTTGATTCTTTGCCTGGAAATAAAAGAATTAGTTCGCGATGCTGAGAATAATTTATTTTTTGTTTACAAAAATTGCTAACCCAAAATTATGTGTAGAGCGGATCCAGCAAAAATGATGCCCATGCTAAATACCCATTTTGCCGCTGTAATATCAACAAGGCCAACTCCACCATTGACATAGCTGCTATCGCCGGCTTCTGGGGAATAGCTTCTAGGTCTGTATAACCCGAGAGTATATGCAAGAGGAGTTAGATATCCCGGTCTCTGTGTGGTGGTGGATGCATTAGAGCTCGAATCATACATCTTTAGTTCGTACTTCGATGTTAATAGGTTGATGCTCGAGTTCTTCTCGGCCTTGCTGGTGTCCCACACAAGCTCCGTGTCCTTTGCCGGGTGTTTGGTGGTGATAGTCACGGTTTGCGAATTTTGCGAGCAAACTGCGACAACATCCAAATGCTTAGGTGTGACCTTTAGAGAGGTATACTTCCACGAGAAGGTCGCATGATCGCCGATCTTAATATACGTGGATGCCGTTGATGCTGGTGTGATTAAAGAAATTCCTCCTGGTGGGTCACGAGGGTCGATGGATATCGATGACGAAGTGGTCTTTTTGTCATCGTCATCTGACTTGGTCTTCGAGTCCTTTTTGTCTGTTTTAGTTGCCGACTTGGACTCATTCGTCTTCTCAGAACCTGATGCACTGGTCGTCTTCTTGTCATCTTTCGACTCACTAGTCTTGGATTCCTTCTTAGTCTCATCCCCACTCTTGTAAGATGACGCCCCGGGTATTTCCTTGGTCTCTCCCCCGCTGTCTTTGGTATTCTCACTATCCTTGTTGTCATCAACAGCGGTGGCATCAGGGATGTCATCCCTTTTTTCAATGGGCGAACAGTTGGCTATGAGGCAGAAGACGCTAAAAAGCGCCAAAAGCCTGAACAGCAGTCTCATTTTTTTTTTTTTTTGTAACTAGCGTGGTGTGTTGACGGTGGGTAGTCACGGAAGGGGAAGGAAAAATAAGTCCTGGCTGGTGCGTCATCCTTCCAATAATAGAAACGCATATTAATATTTATAGCCAACACAAAACAAAACAAAAAAAAAAAGTACACATATATAAAAAAAATAAAAATAATAGAGAGAGAGAAAAGCAAAACATAAGGCACTATTAGGATTTTTGCGATACGGCCGGCCTTGCAGTACGTCTACTTTGACGAAGCTAGTATTGAATTATATCCGGCCGCCTTGCATATAGACTAGCTATAGTTTTCATTGAATTTATAAAAACACAATTGGCTTTTTGGAAAGCATAGCACACTGCGCGTTCCAGAGCCGGCTGTGCTTTTTTAGCTTTCACGCTTATATATACGTATACGTACGTATTCATTATAGATTATATATATCGCCCAGGCAAAATGCCGCAGGTTTCCGCGGGATTCCGTTGCCACGGCAACAGACTTTAATTTAAACCTATATAGCTGATAAGAATCAACGATCGAATTTATATAAGTGGCGCGCTTGGCTCGCTTTTAGGGGCTAATATTAATTTATATATAATTAATTAATTCATGATATATCGATCGATATATTAATTAATTAATATTATAATTATATACATGCATATATATATATGCATGCGCATGCATGCATGCGGGAAAAAATAAGAAATATATAAAAAGCACTTCCTTGCCAGGGGTCGAACCTGGAATCTTTTGATGCCTCGGAACTCATTGGCTCGTCGTAGTCAAACGCGTTGCCATTGCGCCACAAGGAACAGTGCGTAAAAACTCAGTTACTTTTCTTGATGTGTTAAGGTAGCCGAAATTCCTTAGACTGGTCACTTAAGATGTTCTGAAAATTCGTTGGATTATTATGACGCCGGTTTCTCTCTTTGTTTTGTCTCTTAAAAGGAGTTTTTCCACCTTTCATTAGGATGGTTCTCCTTTTATATATCATGTAGTATTTAATGTAGATTTTAGCTATCTTAATATTATATGAATGAAAAAAAAAAAAAATGGCCGAAATGAACCACAATTACCGATACTCCGTCCCATACAAGAGCCCTGAAAGAGAACGAAACATCATGCAAGACTACGTTATCCATTGTATCACCCAACAACATGAAGACTTTAAAACCTTTCATCGACGATATCACCTAGACGATCCATGAAGACCATCTACAACCTTTCTCACTTAAGATGTTCTGAAAATTCCTTGGATTATTATGACGCCGGTTTCCCTCTTTGTTTTGTCTCTTAAAAGGAGTTTTTCCACCTTTCATTAGGATGGTTCTCCTTTTATATATCATGTAGTATTTAATGTAGATTTTAGCTA
>JAJMDO010000044.1:26029-103922 GCA_030573635.1 Blastobotrys ciferrii | reverse complement strand
CCCTTTAGCGGTGTTTTCTGGGCGCACGCCCCCAGACACCCTGGGCTCGCTTCGCTCGAGGCTATGGGTAGTGGATTATTCCTTCTATCCGTTGATGCCTCGCAGAGCTACAAGGGTGCAGGGGGCTGGCTCCTGTAACCCTAACCCAGTAGTGGTGCCCCCAGACCCCCTGGGCTCGCTTCGCTCGAGTTTCGGGTAGCCTTCAGTTGTTTCTATTCGTTGAAGCCTCGCAGAGCCACGGGGGTGCAGGGGGCTGGCCCCCTGCAAGTCCTAACCCAGTAGTGGTTTTCTGGGGGCACGCCCCAGACCTCCAGGGCACGCCTCGCTCGAGTTTCGGGTAGCCTTCAGTTGTTTCTATTCGTTGAAGCCTCGCAGAGCCACGGGAGTGCAGGGGGCTGGTCCCCTGCAAGTGCTAACCCAGTAGCTGCAGGTCTAACTCAGAGCGTTCTGGGGGCTCCAGAAGGGGTCAGGGGTCACGGGTCTGGGGGGGATGTTTCGGGTTAGGGTTTTAAAGGTGAGATGGGGTAAGGAAAGCGAGGAAGAAGGGATAGACACAAAGGATGAATGTGCCGGAGAGTGTGAAGTTTGTGCAGGGGACGTTGGCGCGGGGGAAGGAGCTTGAGAAGCGGGATCCGGTGATTTCGTATTATTGCAAGTTGCATGCGGTTCAGCAGATACTGGGTCAGAACCTGCACCAGTCGAGTTCGGAGGTAGCGGAGTTCAGTTCGGGCCTGCTAGACGAGGTGGAGCAATTCAAGAACGATGCGCTCGCGGACGAGAAATACCAGTCAATTATAAACGACGAGCAGACGGCGCAGGTCTATGTCGAGAACTTTGCTCTCAAGGTGTTTGCAAAGGCCGACAACGAGGTTCGCGAGCAGCGGTCGACCAGGGCCACGCCCACCACCTTCCTCGCCGCTGCTGTCTTCCTCGACACGCTCAAGGTCTTCCAGTCCCCGCTGGAGGCGCATGTCCAGGACAAGATCAAGTATGCCAAGTTCCACGCCGCCCGCATCCTCAAGGCCTTAAAGGCCGGCGAGGACCCCAACCTCTACGAGCCGCCCAAGGAGGACCAGGACGAGGTTGACGCATTGGAGCAGGAGCTGGGTTCCATTGAGGTCCTTGATGGTCAGGAAAAGCCTGCTGAGGAGGATCAGCCGGCAGCTCCGCAGGCCCCTGCCCCGGCGCAGCCCTCCTCGTTCCTTGAGGACGAGGGAAATACAACCCAAACCCCGCCAAACGACAACTTGGGTCTACCAGAGGCCCCACCAGTCCTTCCAAAGGCACCAGCAGATGCACCCATCGGGAAGCATGGCGTCTCGTTGCCCTCCGCCCCCTCAATCCCTCCCCCTCGTCCAGAATCACCCGAAAAAGAATCTCAACCCCAGCCTCATGCACCTCCAGCTCCAGCTCCAGCCCCAGCACCACCACCGACTGCCCCTTCATCCAAGCCAATCTCTAAACAAGACGTGGACTCCATTGTGCAACAATCAAACATCATCTCCGAGGCACAAAAACGCGCCAAATACGCCATCTCCGCATTGAACTACGAAGACGTCGACACCGCAACATCAGAACTCCAGTCGGCTCTAAACTTGCTCGCTAAGTATAACCCCCAATAGACTACCGCACTACTACTCGCCCCTTTTTTCTTCTTTCCCATCAAAAATTTCGGTCGACACGCCCCCAGTCCGCCTGAGTCGGCTTCGCCGAGGTATGGGTAAAGTGTAGCCCTCTGCGCAGCAGAAAAGCACTTTCCAGCTTCTTTTCTGTCATTTGTCCCAGGTGTCTTCTGGGGCCAGCCCCAGACCCCGTGGCTCCGCTACGCGGAGGAGTTGTGGATAACCACATTTTCCACGAAGTGGAACAACGCTTTTTGCTTCATTTTCTGGAAAAAGAAGAATACTATCCAACTAGTATCCTTCATTTTGTCACAGTTCGTTTTTTGGAGCCTTTGGCCTCATGGCTCCGCTGAGTGGAAGAGTTCGGTATAGCCCTATTTTCCGCGAAAAGGAACAACGCTTTTTGCTTCTTTCTCTGGAAAGATAAAAAGAATACTATTCAGCTAGTACCCTCTCTCTTGTTCCAATAAGACAACAAAAGCGTGCTCCTGGATCAGAAAAAGGCCCTCAGAAAGAATGCGGGACTGTTGTAGTTTCCGTGAAGAGAGTTTCATAGTTATTTTACTCCTGCAAAATAGGAATGGACTGACACATGGTATTGGGACTAGTTGTTGATATGTTGTGGGAAATGTTGACGTGTTGCTTTGTATATCTATTTTTAGACTCGTTTAATTATATCAGCGCTTAGTCAGCGATGACGTTTCTTTGAGGAAGGAAATATATAAAGCAAACGTTTCCTCCCACCTTCGCTTTTTTATCCAGTCTCTTTCTTTGGGACTCGGATAAGACTTGAGGCAAGCACCCAAAACTCCTGGATTCATCTCTACGGAGTCTTAGGTGGCAACTAGTCTTCCGCTAACCAATATCATCTAAATGTTGACAAATGGCCTTTTAGTGTCTATCACACTGCATGAGGCCATCTGCCTACCATTTTATATGATCCTTTTTAAAGTCGCAAAAGTGCAGCCCCCTGCAAACCTAACCCGCGATTGTTTTCTGGGGGCACGCCCCCAGACCCCCAGGGCTCGCTTCGCTCGAAGCTATGGGCATGTTCATTTCTTTCTATTCGTCGGAGCCTCGCAGAGCCACGGGGGTGTAGGGGGCTGGCCCCCTGCAATCCCAATAATCCACGATTGTTTTCTGGGGGCACGCCCCCAGACCCCCTGAGCTCGCTTCGCTCGAAGCTATGGGCAGTGTTCATCTCTCTCTATTCGTCAGAGCCTCGCAGAGCCACGGGGGTGCAGGGGGCTGGCCCCCTGCAATTCTAACCCAGAAGTGGTTTCCGGGGGGTAAAGGGAGTTGTAGTAAGTTTATATTAACGAGAGTAGGGGAGGTCATCAAATGTGGATCGTTATACATTTACACCGTGATATCGTTTGGGGGGAGCGCCGTATGGTTTGCAGGAGAAGTCGTCGACGTATGCATCTTCTTTTGGGGAGACTCGTTCGGAGTCGGGTTCGCGACGGCGGAAGACGACGCGTTTGGGGTTAGTGAAGATTGTGCGTTTCTTTGGCGAGTAATCGCGCACGGGCTCAAAGTTGCGTTCCTCTTCTTCTTCGCTGTCCGAGTGTAGGGTGGGCATTTGTGGGTTTTCTGGCATGTACAATGGGGAGGGGTTGCTTTCGTTGCGCTGTAGGGGCGAGGGCCTGGGCACGGTGATGCGTGGTGGCGACGGCTGCTTGTATTTCGGTGTCGTCGCGTCTTCACCAATGTCCACCGGACTGCCCAGGTCGTATTGTGGCTGGAAGTACGAGCTCTGCATCGACTTGAAGTCGTGGATCGGCGCTGTCTGCGGACCCGTGTTTTCGCCAAAGCTCATTTCGTGGCGATGTGTGGCGGTGCGTGGCTGTGCATATTGTGGGGTGGGATTGAGGATGGGAGGGATAGCGGGCTGGGAGAAGGAGCGACCCTGAGGGTTGTGGTGGTGGAAGTCGGTGTCTAGGGGCGGAAGCTGGGTTGGTGCGTTGCCAAGACGACGCTGGAAGAAGGGTTCATTGAACGCGGTGGTGGTGGCGGAGGCTGGGAACTGGAAATCGTCCTTGAACTTGCTGTACGGGTGGAAGGCGGTTGGGTCGTGGAATTGTGGAGAGGAGTGGATTGTGGGAGGTGCTTGTGTTTGCTGTTGTTGTTGATTTTGCGGCTGCTGTGGTTGGTTGAGATAGTTGAGTCCTTTGAGGATAACGTACTTTGTGAGCACAAAAAGACCGCCGAGGAGGGCACCAGCAATGGTGAGATAGTTTATGCAGTTGAACATCATGCCAATGCCCTCGTGGAGATAGACCTCGATGATCTCCTTCTGATGCACAATGAGAAAGCCCACCGACACGGTGGCTATGAATATGGCCGGGTTGAGGTCCCTGATTTGTTGTACAACCGACTTTTGCGGCTGCTGCTGCTGCTGTTGTTGTTGATCCTGCTGGGCCTGGAGCCGCTCCTTCTTCTCAACGTCTTCGTGGGACATCATCGACGGGATGTCGGGCCCGAGCTGCGGCTGCGAGTAGTTTCCAAAATACCCAAAATTCGCGCTATCTATCGCCGTGTTGTATGCCGGTGTGTTTGGAACTGTCTGAGACTGTGCTGGCACCCCGGCCCCGGCCCCGACCCCGGCCCCTGTCCCAGGTGGAGGCGAGAAAATAGACCGGGCCTTCCCCACCAGGCTTCCTGCCATAGAAAATAGTGGTGGCACCGACTGCTGCTGCTGCTGCTGAGGAGCTGGCGACTGGACCTTGGCCGTGTTGTTGGTGCGCTTGCCCTTGCGGACCTTGTGGCGCTTCTTGTGGCCGGCAGAAGCACTGGGGGTCTTGGCCTGGGGGGCGGGCTGGGGCGCGACAGGCTGCTGCTGCTCGTCGTCGGCCTCGTTGTCAAGCATCACGACAGGCACCTCATCGTCGTCGCTGAGATCCATGGCTGGTGGTCGCGTTCGCTAAAAAGAGGGGTCCCTGTGGTGTTATAAAGGAAGGGGAAAAGCTGAAACAGATGTTTTGTTGTGTGTGTCAGACCGGCTCACACCACACACTGCCCTCCCATGCCCTAATAAAACCTTTTTGATCGCGTATGCGTCTTTAGGCGAATGACCAGCCACGTTATTTTCCTCTTGCAGAGAGCCGTGCGCACGCGCGCGTTTTCACCACTCGCTGATCAGATAATTCTCCTGAAACCCCACTTACCCGGTACCCAATTGCATACGTCACTAACGAACCCACATGCAGGGTCGCTCGCTATATGTCCGGATCTGGGTTTAGACTTGTTGTGGCGGTATTCTTCTTTTTCCAGAAAAAGAAGCAAAAAGCGTAGCTCTGCGAGGCGCCCTACGACCGCTAGCGGTGCATGGGTGGGTGTGGTAGCTAAATAATAAAATGCTGCAGCATCCATCCGATCCACGCGCTGTCACGCGGTCTTCTGCAGCTAGCCGAGTTAGGACCACAACCTTGAACTAACCTTAAGGCTTATGCTTACTGCGAAAAGAAGCAAAAGCGTTAGCTCTACGAGGCAAACCTAACCCAGTAGTGTTGTTTTCTGGGGGCACGCCCCCAGACCCCCTGGGTCGGCTTCGCCGAGAATTTGGGCCTATTCGATGAAGCCTCGCAAACCTAACCCATTAGTGTTGTTTTCTGGGGGCACGCCCCCAGACCCCCTGGGTCGGCTTCGCCGAGAATTTGGGTCTATTCGATGAAGCCTCGCAGAGCCACGGGGGTGCAGGGGGCTGGCCCCCTGCAAACCTAACCCAGTAGTGCTGTTTTCTTCAATACACTCAGGGACATTAATTAATCATCTACGTAGCTTTATCCGCACTTTTTGAATCTCCGCGAAGCGGAGCGACAAGGGTCTGGGATGTGTCCCTAGATACAACTAGTGATAGTATATCTTCTTTTTCCAGAAAAAGAAGCAAAAAGCACTAGCTCTGCAAGGCCTCAGTAGACCCAGAAGCATTAATTAAATCATCTAAGTGGGTGCATCTTAACATGAATCGGAGTCACGGGATAGAGGCGTGGCCCAAATGTAATCTACAGCAGCTAGTGGTAGTGTATCTCCCTTTTCTACAAAAAGAAGCTTAAGGGTAGTCCTGTGAGGAATTAATAGCCTCTGAAGTGCTATATGTTGTGTCCAAATCTCCGCGAAGCGGAGCCACCGGGGTCTGGAGGACTGTCCCGAGGTATAATATAGAGCTGGTGATAGTGTAAGCGTAGCTCTGCGAGGCGTTAATAAACTCTGAAGTACTATCTGTTGTGTCCAAACCTCCGCGAAGCGGAGCCACGGGGGTCTGGGGGCGTGCCCCCAGATATAATATAGAGCTGGTGATAATATAAGCGTAGCTCTGCGAGGCGTTAATAAACTCTGAAGTACTATCTGTTGTGTCCAAACCTCCGCGAAGCGGAGCCACGGGGGTCTGGGGGCGTGCCCCCAGATATAATATAGAGCTGGTGATAATATAAGCGTAGCTCTGCGAGGCAGTAATAGACTCTGAATTACAATCTTCTGTGTCCAAACCTCCGCGAAGCGGAGCCACGGGGGTCTGGGGGAGTGCCACCAGATATAATATAGAGCTGGTGATAGTATAAGCGCAGCACTGCGAGGCATTAATATTCTCCGAAGTACAATATGCTGTGCCCAAAACTCCGTGAAGCGGAGCCACGGGGGTCTGGAG
The DNA here is from genome assembly GCA_030573635.1 of Blastobotrys ciferrii. NCBI lineage: Eukaryota > Fungi > Ascomycota > Dipodascomycetes > Dipodascales > Trichomonascaceae > Blastobotrys > Blastobotrys ciferrii. The sequence goes on along the minus strand of JAJMDO010000044.1, from coordinate 97,655 downwards.
GCGTGCCCCCAGATATATTATAGAACTAGTGATTGTGTCCAAAGAAGCGGAGCTACGGGGGGTCTGGGGGGGGGGGTCGACCCATGGAGTAGGTATTGATTAAGGCAGTGTTAGTGTGGGGTAAGAAGCCGTAGGGGTGGTTTTTGTGGGGTAGACAGAACAATGGGGTTATAAAGTGAACAAAGGGGCAATAGGGGGTTAGCTAAGCAACACGGGGTTTGGTGGTGGCAAGAGAGAGATTGGACTTGAGGGAGGTTGAATGAAGGGGTGTGCGGCGAATGTATGGTATGATGAGTGATGGAGATTTCCTGATTTAGGTGTGCGTTGCGGTTATTTCATAGGGTCTGGCGATCTCTGATTGACGGCGTCGATCGTTGTTGGTTGTGTTGAAAAACTGTTTCACATCAGTCTCTGCAGTGGTCATCGATCCACGCCACAGCATGCATGTACCGCTTGCTCGATCTCCGGGTGTTCCTGGCCAGTGGTAACTAGGTAGATCTGGATATAATAACCGTAGTGATTGGTATCTGGGTTCTATATTCAGATGAGCTGAAAACTACCTGCAGACCTTTCTCGTCGCGATCACATCTGTATATATCATGCAGGACATCAGATGCATCTCACCTCCAGGTATGCATCGATGCAGGAGGCGTACCACCAGCCTGGAACTGCGAATTACCTGCATGGTGGCTACCGCTGCACAATGTCATTTTTGGCTCTCATCAACTCAATTGCTTCGATTCCCCGTCGATTATACTTCTGGGGCCAGCCCCAGACCCCTGGGTTCGCTTCGCGAAGTCTCGGGTAGGTAACCCCCTTTAAAATTAACGGAGTTATCTCTCAGGCCTTCACTCGAACTTATAGGGTAGTTTTCTGGGGGCATGCCCCCAGATCCCCTGGGCTCGCTTCGCTCGACGTTATGGGGGGTGTTCTATTCTTTCTATTCGTTGAAGCCTCGCAGAGCCACTGGGGTGCAGGGGGCTGGCCCCCTGCAATCCTAACTCAAGTGTTGTTTTATATATCAGTGCAACGTTTTTCTGGGGCCAGCGACCCCGTGGTTCGCTTCACGGAGTCCGGGGTATATAAAAGATTTTTTAACGAAATGAAGCCTCACAGAGCTACGCTTTTTGCTTCTTTTTCTGAAAAAAAGGAACTTAGCGGTACAGTGGTTTTTCTGGGGCCAGCCCCAGGCCCCGTGGTCCGCTTCGCGAAGCCTTGGGTATATAAGGACTTTAAAACGAAAATAAAGCCCCAGAGAGCTACGCTTTTTGGCTCTTTTGTGGAAAAGAAGAGGTTAAATCACTGTAAAGGTCTGCTGGGGCATGCTCTAGACCCCGTGGTTCGCTTCGCGAAGCCTTGGGTATATCTATCCAAGCTTTTAGGATGAAATGGAGCCTCGCAGAAATACTCTTTTGGCTTCATTTTCTGGAAAGGGAGATTTATCAATACAGTGATTTTTCTAGGGCCAGCCCCAGACCCCACGGTTCGCCTCGCGAAGTGGTGGGTTTGCACAAAAGGTCAAAGAACGAAATGACACCTAAGTAACTGTTCATTTTCCACATATCATCTGCAGGATTGGAGCAGGAGGCTGAAAACCTGTACGAGCTGCGCAAGACTGCTACCAACACCTACAAATTCTTGCTACAAACATAGTCGCAACTCCCGCCACAAAGAATAATACTCAAGTTTCAACAGGACTTGCTTTGCGAAAACAGAACCTCGTTTGCTCCTACTACTAGCTAGTCAGTTCAGCTTAAGTCTGGTTTAGAATCGCAAAGGGCCAGCCCCAGCACCTCCCGTAGCTCTGCAGGCCTTCAACGAATAGAAACAATAGCGAAGCGCTTTTGGGTTGACCATCCAGAACTATGCTCTGTGCGTCTTTGCAGGAAAAAAGAAGATATACCCTCACTGGCTGTATATAACACCTGGAGCGTGCCCCCAGACCCCCGTTGCTCCGCTTAGTGGTGATTTTATATATCAAAGCTTAGAACAAAATAGTGCCTCTCAAAGCTACGCTTTTGCGTTTTTCTGGAAAAATACTACTAGAAACTCAGTTTTCTGGGTGCATGCCCCAGACCCCCTGGGTCGGAACTAAAGCTTTTGCTTCTTTTCTGGAAAAGAAGAATACTACTAACGAACTCAGTTTTCTGAGGGCATGCCCCAGACGGACCCCTGGGTCGGCTTCGCCGAAGATTGGGTTTCTGAGCCAACACTAGGCTCCGTAGTTCGTTCGCGAAGCCTTGGGTATGCATAAAAGCTTTTAGGACGAAGAGAAGCCTCGCAGGGCTACGGTTTTTGCTTCTTTCTCTAGAAACAGAAGAGTTAGTCGCCGTTATCGGACAACCCGAGATAGTAGGGGCTGGGATGAGTAGTTTGAACCGTTGGATTGGTATGCATGCATGATAATGTTTAGGATTCCGACACAGGTAGTGCCACTTAGTGCTGATCTCGGGGTCTGGCCTTCCGTGAATGAATCAATCTTTGCTTAGTAACCACAATTGTACTAGAGCTCTCACATTATTCGGACATGCATAGCATGCATGCATTATATTGGACGATGGAATAGAGTTGATTGGTTACGTTGATGTATGCTTCGGAATATCCAAAGTAGCTAAAGTGTAATTCTGGACCTCTGACACAGATTGAAGATTGCATTAGATACCTCTGGGGAACATCGATGGTCAACTATCGCCTAAGAGGGTCTAAGATAAGAGCCGATCTCCAAGACTACCACTGCTACCACACTCCCGGTACATTTAATATAATTTGTTGGGGCAACATGTCATGTCTCACCTGTTCCACTACCCGGTGGTAATCTTGATCAACTCGAGCACTACTTTAGCTAGCCGAAGCCTACAGAGACCTCAATTGGTTACCTTCCCCTTTTGTATCCTTCCAGTAAAGGTTGCTGTTGGTCCCTTGAAGACATTCCAGCCAACCCTCCGGGTCGAGCTTCTGACCTTTGCTGGATTTTACTAGATCAGGTAGTTTTTCTGGGGGCACGCCCCCAGACCCCCTGAGTCGGCTTCGCCGAAGATTGGGTCAACAATCCTTCTGCGAAGCAGAACAAACGCTTTTGCTTCTTTTCTGGAAAAGAAGAATACTACTAACGAACTCAGCTTTCTGGGGGCATGCCCCAGACCTCCTTGGTCGGCTTCGCCGAAGATTGGACTACCAAACCTTATGCGAAGCAGGACTAACGCTTTTGCTTCTTTTCTGGAAAAGAAGAAAACCACTAGTAGGTCGGTTTTCTGGGGCACGCCCCCAGACCCCCTGGGTCGGCTTCGCCGAAGATTGGGCCAACAAACCTTCTGCGAAGCAGAACTAACGGTTTTGCTTCTTTTCTGGAAAAGAAGAAACCACCAGGGTAGTTAAGCCCTTAACCAATAGCTCCTGGATTGCAGTCGTCATGTGGTATTGCTCTTTTCCAGAAGAAACCCCAGATGTAGCTCTGTCACGCTCATATTAGGCGAGAACCTAACAGGACCCAAGACTCGGCGAAGCCGACCCAGGGGGTCTGGGGGCGTGCCCCCAGAAAAAACCACCCAACATGTGAGAATTACTCTTATTCAGAAAAGGGAGCCAAGAAGCGTAGCTCTACGTAGGATGACTTGAGGGGGGTCTTGGGGGGCTATTCATTTGTGTCGGGGTGCCGGTTTACGGGGAGCCGGGTGAGGATTGGGAAGTTGGGAGGATTTGGGAAGGGGAAATGAATCATCGAGTGAGGAGCAGAGATTTTCAAAAATTTTCTTGTGAAGGACAGAATCATGAGCGAAGTGAACACGTCTTCTTGCCGGTTTTATGAGAACAAGTATCCCGAGGTGGACGACCTTGTCGTTGTCAATGTCAAGGAGATCGCCGACATGGGCGCATACGGTGAGTTGTTGCCCGAACCCAGCCTCGAGCCGACAAAAACTAACAGCCGTAGTCAAATTGCTCGAATACGACGAAATCGAGGGCATGATCCTGCTCTCCGAACTCTCCCGTCGTCGTATCAGATCCATCCAGAAACTCATCAAGGTCGGCCGCAACGAGGTCGTCGTCGTCCTCAGAGTCGACAAAGACAAAGGTAAGTCCCCATCACCTCATTCCCTCCAATTGCTTCCCCAGCATCCCCCTACCCGCTCTACAAACAACCAAAACAACCCAACATCGCCCTAACGACTCCCGAGTGCAGACTAGTCGTCTAGTATTCTTCTTTTTCCAGAAAAAGAAGCAAAAAGCGTTTGTTCTGCTTCGCAGAAGAATACAGATAACGACCAATGCTAAACTCGTCGTCTAGTATTCTTCTTTTTCCAGAAAAAAAGCAAAAAGCGTTTGTTCTGCTTCGCAGAAGAATACAGACAACGACCAATGTTAAACTCGTCGTCTAGTATTCTTCTTTTTCCAGAAAAAGAAGCAAAAAGCGTTGTTCTGCTTCGCAGAAGGATATGAGTGATCAGTACTACCTAATTGGTCGACTAATATTCTTCTATTTTCAGAATCAGAAGCAGAAAGCGTTGTTGTGCTTCGCAGAAAGATATGGACGAACAACAATTACTAAATTGGTCTCCAATATTTTTCTGTTTACGGAAAAAGAAGCTGAAAGCGTTCTTGCTTTGCACAAGGTTTGGGCACCATACAACTTCGCTAAAGATTCACCAAATGATCTGAAGGGTTCAAAAGCCGTTAGTACTGCTTCATACAGAGCACACACTATCATCCCTGACCCAATTGATCGTCTGTTATTCTTTTTCAGAATAAGCGTCATGTTGTTCTACAGAGGAATCCAGACTACCAATACAGGCTCAATTGGTCGTCTACTATTCATCTTTTCTGGCAAAAGAAGCAAAACTATGGTCATTCCTCGCGGAAGCTCCCTTGACCCAACCCTCGGCGAAGCCGACCCAGGGGGTCTGGGGGCGTGCCCCCAGAAAACCGACCTACTAATGGTTTTCTTCTTTTCCAGAAAGAAGCAAAAGCGTTGATTCCGCTTCACAGAAGGTTCCTTGACCCAACCCTCGGCAAAGCCGATATCAACTCGTTGAACCCTAAATGTTCTTTTTGAAAAAAGAACCAAAAATGATGGCTTCAATCCATTGAGTTGGCATAGCTTTTGACCTAAATCCCGTCGAACCAACCGAGAGGGCCTGGGTCATGCCCCAGAAATAATATCAACTCGTTCTGTCCCACTTGTTCTTTTTAAAAAGAAGAACCAAAAACAGTGACAACCCATCGAGTTGACATTGTTTTTGACCCAAACCTCGACGAAGCCAACCCAGAGGGTCTGGGTCATGCCCCCAGAAACAATATGAACTCGTTGAATCCTATTTGTTCTTTTTAAAAAAGAACCAAAAACAGTGGCTCTGCGAGGCCTCAACCCATCGATTTGACATTGTTTTTGACCCAAAACTCGGCGAAGCCGACCCAGGGGGTCTGGGGGCATGCCCCCAGAAATAATATCAACTCGTTGAAGTTCTTATTTAAAAAAGAACCAAAAACAATGGCTCTGCGAGGCCTCAACTCATCGAGTTGACATTGTTTTTGACCCGAAACTCGGCGAAGCCGACCCAGGGGCTCTGGGGGCGTGCCCCCAGAAGAAGAGTTTGGGGGGTCTTGGGAGGGGGTTTGATGAAGAAGAAGAGAGCTAACAGAGAGGATGTAGGGTATATTGATCTTTCGAAGCGACGGGTTTCGCCGGAGGACGCGATCAAGTGCGAGGAGCGGTTCAACAAGAGCAAGTCGGTGCACTCGATTCTGCGCCACGTGGCGGAGAAGCACAAGGTGGAGCTGGAGTCGTTGTACGAGAAGATTGGATGGCCGCTGTCGCGCAAGTACGGGCACGCGTACGACGGGTTCAAGCTGGCCATCACGAACCCGGAGAGCGCGTTCGAGGGCATTGAGTTCCCGTCGAGCGCGATCCACGACGACCTCGTGGTGCAGATCTCGCGCAAGCTGACGCCGAACCCGACGAAGGTTCGGGCGGACATCGAGGTCACGTGTTTTGGCTATGAGGGCGTGAACGCGGTGAAGGCTGCCCTGCGGGCCGGCGAGGAGCTGCACACAGAGGCTGTTCCAGTGAAGGCCAAGTTGGTGGCGGCGCCGCTGTTTGTGTTGACGTCTGTGTCCTTGGACAAGAACGGGGCGATTGAGAGTCTGACTAAGGCGATTGAGCGCATCCGTAGCACGATCGCCGAACACGGCGGCACGGTGAACGTCAAGATGGAGCCAAAGGCCGTCACCGCCACCGACGACGCCGAGCTCGCTAAGCTCATGGAGTCCGGTGCTGACCTGATAGCACGTGATGGCGACGACGACGAAAACGACTCCGACGAAGAAGAGGACTAAAACAAATGCATGCTTGGTAATGTTTTATATATAGATGCCCCCCACCCCCTAAAAAATCAATCCCGTCCATAAGTTAACTTCTTTCTCTCCATATACGTACAAACTTAACCCAGTAGTGGTTTTCTGGGGGCTAGCCCCCAGACCCCCTGGGTCGGCTTCGCCGAGATTTGGGTCAAATACAATGTCAACTCAACGGGTTGAGGCTTCGCGAAGCCACTGTTTTTGGTTCTTTTTAAAGAAAAGAACAAATAGGATTCAACGGGTTGCTATTATTATTTCTGGGGGCTAGTCCCAGGACCCCCTGGGTCGGCTTCGCCGAGACTTCCAAAAACAAGGTCATTTCTTGGCCATGGATCGACGGGTGGTCGACGAGTTGAGGTGGGCTTGGTTCTTATTTTGAAAAGAACAAGTAGGGTACGGCAGTTTAAAGATATACCATTTATTAGCCTTGGTTCGAAGAACTGGAGCCTCGCAGAGCCACAACTTTTTCGTTATTTTTTTCAAAAAGAACAAGTAGAATTCGACTAGTTGAGCCTCGCAGAGGCACAGTTTTTGGTTCTTTTTTTAAAAAGAGAAGAACGAGTAGGGTAGAACAGTTCAAAGGAATGTCATTTCTGAGGCTTGATTCGACCAGTTTATGCGTTGCAGATTTGTTTCTTTTAAAAAGAACAAGTAGAGTACTACAGTTTAAAAGATATGTCCTTTGTTAGCCTTGACTCGGCGAACTGGAGCCTCGGCTGCTTTGCTATTCTTCGACAAAATAAGTAGGGTTCAACGGGTTTTAAAAATTTATATCTTTTTAGACTCGATTTTGCGAGTCTCACAGAGCCACAGTTCTTGGTTCATTTTTTAAAAAGAATAATTAGGGCACAACAACTTAACGATAGCTTTAATTCGGCGATTCGAGACTTGCAGAGCCACAGACTTTGAGTCTTAGTTTAAAAAGAACAAGCAGTGCAGAAAAGTTTATTTCTTAGAATTCATTCGACGCAGTTGGGCCCTCGCAGAGCCACAGTTTGTGGTTCTTTTTTAAAAGAACAAGTAGGGTTGAACGAGTTTCGAGAAGTTCTGCTTTCGCAAGAGCATATGAAATTGTGGACTCTTTTCAGTATAGTTAGCTTATAATTAATTGCATGGTTTTTTGGCCCACTAATTGCCGAGCACGTACCATGCCAGCAAGCAAACTATATACGATCTGCGTGCGAAACGTACGTATACGTGTACGATAAAACCATATATGTGTGTAGAGCTCCAGACAGGGTTAATGGGCTCTAGAACGATGTATGCATCATAGGGGAAGGTCAGGTCTAAGCTTAACGGCTTAGATACGTTACTGGCCAAAGCCGGTCTGAGACATGTGGGGTGGCTGGTACCATCTGCGGCTCAGATAAAGTTTTTACCTAGTGCTTGGCGTAAATAAACAGCCTGGTTGAGGATGATTCTACTCTAAGAAATATTCTTTTTTTCCATAAAAGAAGCAAACGCGATTGTTCTGCTTCGCAGAAGGTCATGGATACAAGACCGGATCAGCAGCAGACACGTTAGTTTCAGTGATAGAAGCCGCTTAATTCACTTCCACAACCTTCCGGCTACCCAAAACTCCGCGAAGCGGACCCAGGGGGTCTGGGGGCGTGCCCCCAGGAACCTATCTAACGGTTGAGCATCGTCGGTGAATTAATTGTACTGTAGATTTTATCACAGAGTGATCTGCATGCCGTGCCCCCCCACATTGATCAAGGCGGGTCGGTTTAATTAGGGACCCTGTTGCCCGAGTTTGACGCAAGACATGAACTTATTCAGGGCTGCACTTGCTGCGAGTCTCGTGGCGACAGTTTTCGGCACGCCTGTGGTTGACAACGAGATATTTGCAACGGCGTATGATATCAAGGTGAGCGACGGAGGAAAATATGGCGGCATGTATATAACTCCAGGGACAACCGACAAGCCGCATTACTACGTTGCGACCGTTAGTCCCGAGCCAGCCGAGGAAGGGTATTATCTGGCCTCGTGGTCCGACGTTGACGCGTTGATCTGGCACGACTCCAAAACCCAGGTGTATACACGCATTCGGCCTCGTTTCGGCATCTTCTCACAGGTGTTTGGAAACGGGCCAATGCCCCTCCAGTTCGTTCCTACCGGCACCTGGCTCGACAACACCCGTCTCAAGATCAAGAACAACGAGCTCCTGCTCGTGGGCCAGACCTCCGGCGGCCAATGGCACGTCTGCAACAACAGCGGACAGCTCCAAGTCATATACAACACTCGCAAACGCGACTCTTGCGACCCCGTCTCACTTACTCTCCAAAAACGAATATAACCCTATCATATCACCCCTCGAACACTCCCTCGGCGAAGCAGAACTAAGCCAGTTTGCTTTCTTTTTGGAGGCACGCCCCCAAACCCCCATGGTTCCGCTTCGCGGATGGTTTGGGGACATTTATTCCTTGTTCGAAGCAGAAAAACGCTTCTTTGTCGCGTAGCAGTTGTTTTTGGGGGCCGAGCCCTCAAACTCCCGTGGTTCTGCTTCGCGGAAGTTTTAGAGATAGATGTTCTTTCTTCGAAACAGAGAAACGCTTCTCTTGTCGCTTATTGGCTTGTCTTCGGGGCAGCCCCAAACCCCGTGATTCCGCTTCGCGGAAGGTTTGGTGTCAAATGTTCGTCTTGCGAAGCAGAAGAATACTTTGACTCTTTTTCTAGAAAAGGATTGCCACTACGCTAGTTGGCTTGTCTTATGGGACATGGCTCCTCGTATTTCCGCTTCGCGGAAGGTTTAAGGCTGAAGTCCTTCTTCGAAGAATAACAACTGTTTTTGCTTCTTTTTGGAAAAGAAGACTATCGTTCGATTATTTAAGAATTGGGGTTCCGTGCATTACAAACTGCTTCCTGGGGCTTAGCCCCAGACCTCTAGGGCTCGCTTCGCTCGAAACTGGGTAATGTCCTATACTTCTTTTCGTTGAAGCCTAGCAGAGCCAGGGGATAGCCCCCTGCAAAATCTAATCCTGTAGACTGCTTTCTGGGGGCACGCCCCCAGACTCCCAGGGCTCGCTTCGCTCGATGAATGGGTGCACCTGGTGACTCTATAATAAATTGATTAAATGTCAATATTAATGGGTAATGTTCTATATTTGCTATTCGTCGGAGCCTCGCAGAGCCACGGGGGTGCAGGGGGCTGGCCCCCTGAAAATGTAACCGTGGGGGCACGCCCCAGACCCCCTGGGCTCGCTTCACTCGAGGCTATGGGTAGTAGTGTGTTCTTTCGAATGTCGAAAAATAGTGTGTTCTTTCTATTCGTTGAAGCCTCGCAGAGCCACAGGGGTGCAGGGGGCTGGCCCCCCTGCAAATCCTAACCCGGAAGCTTAAGAGTGGTTCGTGTGCGGTAGTAGTATTGAATCTATAGAGTGGAATAAGTTATGAGCGCTTAGTTAGCTTGAGGGTAGCTTGGGAGCAGTGTTTGGAGTCCTTTGTGTCGAACTTGATTTCGCCCTTCTCGCAGACGTACCAGGACCCGGCGTCTACTTTTCCCTTGACGACGACTTTGTTGTCCTTAACGTGAAGATACCTGTCGTCGTTGTAGCTGCCGCTTTTGATGAACTTGAGCGACAACGGAGCCTTGTCGTTTGCCCTGCTGTAGTAGGGCTTGCTGTCATGGTTCCAGATGAGGGTGTCATGGGGGCTGTTTTTGTGAAGGTAGTATGGAGCTGAGTCTGCCTTCTTGGTAGCAATGGCGACGAACTCGTCGTCACCAGTTTTCTTTGGAGTCACATACATGCCGTTGAACTCCCCACCTCCGTCGATCTTAAGATCGTATTTGGTGTCGAAGATACCGTCGGCGCTGACAAGGCCCAAGGTAGTCACAGTAGCAGCCAAAATTGCAGAAAACTTCATCTTTGTTGTAAGTTGTGGGTTGTTGATGTCTTGAGCTTTTCAGAGGAAAGCTTCGTCTATTTATATTTGTGCAAACCGTTACTGTCATGAAAAGATCGGCACGGTGCATGACGTCAGTGGGTCTACCCGAACGCTATTTTTAGCCCACGAAGTTTTGCCGCATGAGGCTCAAACCTCCGCTAAATCCGCTATTTCCTTGGGGTAGAGGAGCATTAGGTTTTGGATGGATACTCTTCTTTTCCAGAAAAGAAGCAAAAGCGTTAGTTCCGCTAATCCCTGTATGGTCACTCACCTTCCATTGGCGGGCTTCATAGATTAGTGTTTATAGTTCGCCCCACCCCGCTAGCTAGTAGTTACCCTAACATACCGTAATGGTATTCTAATTATACATTCCTTTTCCAGGAAAAAGAAACTTTGCGTCACGCTTTACCAAAATTCGGCCAAATCGGCCTTAGGATTTGCGAGCTAACCTGCGGACGGCCCACTATTAGTTGCCTTGTATACTGTTTCCAGAAAAGAAGCAAAAATCTGTTGGGTCTACTTTGCAGAAGGTCACTTTAAGCTAAAAATCAGGCGGATTGTCCCAGGGGACCGGAACAAACTAGGCTAACCAGATCTTCTTTTCCAGAAAAGAAGCAAAAGCGTTAGTTCTGCTTCGCAGAAAGTCTCGCTGAACCCAAAATTCGAAGAAGCAGACCCAGGGCAATTTGGAGCATGCTACCAGAGAACTATATTAGCTACCTTCCTTCTTTTCCAGAAAAGAAGCAAAAGCCTTCTGCTTCGCAGAAGTTCACTGAGTTCAAAATTCGGCGAAGCCGAACAGGGGAGTCTGGGGCATCCCGCCAGAGAACTACACTAACTAGCTTTCTTCTTTTCCAGAAAAAAAGCAAAAGCGCTAGTTCTGCCGCAGAAAGTCACATTGAACCCAAAATTCGACGAAGCCGACCGCCAGAACACTACATTTAACTAGCTTTCTTCTTTTCCAGAAAACAAGCAAAAGCGTTAGTTCTGCTTCGCAGAAGGCCTCATTGAGCCCAAAATTCGGCGAAGCCGACCCAGGGCCTGGGGACATGCTTCCAGAATACTCTACGTTGGTTTGCTTCTTCTTTTCCAGAAAAGAAGCTAAAGCATTAGTTTTGTTTTACAGAAGGTCTCCTAGAACCCAAAATTCGGCAAAGCCGACCCAACGAATAAACAGAAAAAACACTACCCATAGCCTCGAGTGAAGCGAGCCCAGGGGGTCTGGGGGCGTGCCCCCAGAACAGAACATCCCAGGATTTGCTTCGCTCGACTAGCGTTCAATTAGTTCTATTCGTTAAAGCTTAGGAGTGGTTTGATCTTGCAGAGCTAATGGTTTTGGTTCTTTTTAAAAAAGAACAAAACAATTCTCGTTTGAGAGAATTTCAGAGGTGTAGACGAATAACAGAGGAGGGGGTCTGGGCCCCCAGAAAATACTACCAGTTGTCATGAACTCTGTTTCCAGAATATTCTAGGAAAAGAAGCAAAACGTTGTTAGTTCTGCTTTGCAGAAGCTGTCTTCAAACGCAAATTTCGGCGAAGCCGACACTGGGGGTCTGGGGGCGTGCCCCCAGAAATTCGGTAGTTGCTTACTAGGAATGATTGTGGAGCATAACGTGGCTAAGCTTTAGAAAGGGACCTGTAGATCTGCAACGCTGGGACTAGATCTAGATTGCCGATTGGAAGCGGGTAGCTGGATCGGGCAGGTTCTAAAAATAACGGTGCAGATCCCTGCAGGGGGGCCCACATTTCCGAACGAAATTGATTTTTATTTGCGCGGGGGCCAGCGGCTAGGAATATAAGAACCGAGGCGTGTGACATAATTGGATAGACAACGTTTTTTCAAGAAATGAAGTTTCTGAATTTGTTAGCTGCATTGGGTACTCCGCTTCTTGTGGTTGGTTTGCCGCGGGATTACTATGTGATCCAAGACGACGTTCTTGGGTCGGATACGTTTCCTGAGAACGAACCTACGTACACACAATCGAGTGGAGCTAGTTCACCAGATGGAATATTCAAGACTGAGTACGATGTGGAGGTGATTAGTAGTGATGGCCGCTACGAGGACAAGTATTTGACACCGAAAGAGAACGAGAAGTATCCGTTCGTAGGCGTTCTATCGGATTGCCCGGATAGCGACCCGTACTACGTGTCGAGCGACCTCAAACACGGAGCCCTCATCTGGCAGCACAACCACGGGCAGTATTACAGCCGAACCATCTCCGAAAACGGGATGCTGGCACCAATAATCGGCAACGGCCCCATGCCCTTCACGTTCGTCTCCACTGGAATCCACTACGACAGGACATACCTCAACTTTGACAACGACCAAGTCCTCCTTGCTGGCAAGACAGGCGACGGAAATTGGTATGCCTGTGAAAGCAATGACCACGTCTATGTCAAATACGACACATCCAGCAGCGAAAACTGCCAGGTGATTCACCTCCGCCTACGAGAACGTACTACTGATTCAGATAATGCTTAAATATCCGTTAAACAGCATACTCATTGTTAGTTTTCCTCGGGGCATGCCCCCAGACCCCCTGGGCTCGCTTCGCTCGATGCTATGGGTAGTGTTCTATTCTTACTACTCGTTGGAGCCTCGCAGAGCCACGGAGACTGGCCCTCTACAAACCTAACCCAGAATTAGTTTCTGGAGGCACGCCCCCAGACCCCCTGGGCTCGCTTCGCTCGAGGTTATGGGTAATGTTCAGTTTTCTACTCGTTGAAGCCTCGCAGAGCCACGGGGGTGCAGGGGGCTGGCCCCCTGCAAACCTAACCCAGGAGTAGTTTTCTGGGGACAAGGGGCATGCCCCCAAACCTCCTGGGCTCGCTTCGCTCGAAGCTATGGGTAGCATTCTATCCTTTCTACTCGTTGAAGTCTCGCAGAGCCACGGGGGTGCAGGGGGCAGGCCCCCTGCAAACCTAACCCAGGTGTAGGGGTCTGGGGGCGTGCCCCCAGGGATCGGTTCTGGGTTAGGATTCTGCTTTCTTTGGTGCATGTATGCATAGGATGAGGTGTAACTAAAAGTCCCAAGCGTTATCACAGTTCTTATCGCACGCATTTGATACCCCACGTCATGGCAGCTAGACGAACCGCCACCCACGCTGGATCCTGGTACTCGGGCTCGAAGAAGAAGCTGAATGATGAGCTGAGCACGTATTTGGACAATGTGCCTGCGTCGCGAGCTGGGATCTATGATTCCCTGCCAGTGGCGGGCGCCCGGTTCCTGGTTGGGCCGTAAGTTTGCTCTCTGTGGTGCTAGGGCTGTATGTTAACTGAGTGAGGTAGACATGCCGGGTATGCGTTTGCAGGACAGACTTTGGCGGAAACCTACAAGGCCTGGGACATTAGTAACATGTGAGTTGGAAGCTGAATCTTAAACGGGATCTACTAGCTAACTTTATATGCACACAGCAAGAGGGTTTTTATCCTCGGGCCGTCGCATCACGTCTTTTTCAAGGGAGCGCTCCTGTCTGGGTTTTCTGTTTATGAGACGCCGCTGGGTGACGTGCCTGTGGATCAGGAAACCACAGACGAGCTCATGGAGTCTGGTATCTTCAACAGGATGTCTGCCAGGGTCGATGAGGAGGAGCATAGCTTTGAGATGCACATGCCGTTCCTCTACAAGGTGTGTCAACAGCAGAACCAGCCGGTTCCGCCAATTGTCCCTATTTTGATTGGATCGTCTTCCACGAAATACGAGGAACAGCTGGCCAGCGTGTTGGCACCCTACTTCAAGTCGAAGGAGAACGCGTTTGTCATCTCCACGGACTTTTGTCACTGGGGAGACCGCTTTGACTACATGGTCTACACCCAGACCCCGGATTGCTCTGACTTGAAGAATCTGACCCGGGCGAACCTCAACCCCAAGGTTCCAATTCACCAATCTATAGAGTTCCTAGACCGCCTCGGCATGAAGACAGCGTCCACGGGCTCCTACAAGATGTTCAACCAATATCTCAAGGACACGGACAACACAATCTGCGGTCGTCGGCCATTGGCAGCTCTGCTCCGAACTGTCGAGCTCACCAAGGAACAGGCTGGCATCCCCGCCGATGACGAATACGGCAGGTTGAAATGGGTGGGCTACGCTCAAAGCTCAAGGCTCACCGACCCTTCAAGAAGCTCCGTTAGTTACGCAAGCGGCTTCGCCGTAGCTTAGACTGTATTTTATTCCTTAAACTCGTTATATTTATATCCTACAACCTAGAACAGACACATCGTGCTCCAGACTTAGAGATATTATCTGGGGGCACGCCCCCAGACCCCCAGGGCTCGCTTCGCTCGAGGCTATGGGTCAGGAAACGTTCTGCGAAATCAAACCAACACTTTTTGCTTCTTTCTCTGCAAAGAGAAGAACCTCTGAAAGTGTAAAAAAGCGCATTGGCGTTGTATTTCGAACAGCTAAATGTCCAAGATTTGATGTAAATTAAGTGAGGTTTTGTATCCGGGTTATTGGGTGAGTTGACAGTGGTGGCGAAGAAATCACAGAATTATTATTATTATTATTTCTTATCATTATTATTCTTTTAAATAACTATAACTATAAAGGAAAGTTTTTTTAAATACCTCACTATTTAACTAGTTTTTACCCTAAACTCCGCGAAGCGGACCCAGCTGCAGGGGGTCTGGGGCGTGCCCCCAACATTTTGACTCCAGATAAGATTAAGGTCGGGCCGATGGGTTTTTTTCGGAACGAGACTATGAACTGATGAAGAGGAAGGCAGAGCGAGGGGATAGTAATGGGACATGGCCTAGGGAGTTTGTTTTGCTTAAGAAGGTTCATCGATCTGTGTGTATGATATGCAGTTTGTTAGAGGAGCGAACTCGGTTGGCTAAGCATATCAAACGGGCAGTTGATAGTCAAGTTGGGGGCGAGCTTGGGTTTGACTCCGATTATTTAAGTCTGATAAAGGCATTGTTGAAAGACGATGTGAGGTATGAATATGTTTTCCCGGAGCCTGGGGAGGTGGAGGATGTGGATGAAGAAGAGCTGGTGTTTGAGTTTGTGGACAGTAAGATGAAGAAGACTGCTGTGGCAAAACAGAAGTTGATTCAGAAACGGATTGAAAAGTTTGAGGAAGTGATAGAGGACTATTTGAGAGAAGGAGGGACAATTGAAGGGTTGGAAAAGGAGGCAAAGGATTATATTCCAATTTCTCAATTGGTGACTGCTGTTCCTGGGGGTGTTGATGGGAATGTCATTGAACAGACACCTTTGAGGGAACAAGATATAATGGAGATTTGCAACGAACATGGGTTGGTGGAGAATGGGTTGATGGACGTGCCAGTCCGAAATGCGTTATTTGGAGACGAATTGGAGCTTTCACCGGAGGTGGTGAAGGCGCTGAAGGGAAATAATATTGAACGTTTGTATACCCATCAGGTACGAGCTATCGATGCGCTGTTGAATCAGAACAAGAGTGTAGTTGTTGCTACGCCCACATCATCTGGGAAATCATTGATCTACCAGATACCCGCGATTGAGTCCATGTTGAAGAATCCGGAATCTACCGCGTTGTACATTTTCCCTACAAAGGCGCTAGCTCAGGATCAAAAAAGAGCATTTAATAAGCTGCTAGAAGAAGCTGGGTTGGAGGAGTATTTTTGCGTAGATACCTATGATGGCGATACTGACTTCTCGGAGCGAGAACGTATTAGAAACAGTGCAAATGTCATTTTCACTAACCCAGACATGTTGCACATGAGCATCTTACCATCATGGAACACATCGAATGGATGGAAACCGTTTCTACGAAACCTCAAGTTAGTGGTTGTTGATGAGCTTCACGTGTATTCTGGGTGGTTTGGAAGTAACGTGGCGATGGTTATTCGTCGATTACAAAGGATTTGTGAACGGTTCCTTTCCAATCACGAACTCAAGTTTGTATCTTGCTCGGCCACAGTTAGGGACCCGGCCTCGTTGATGAAGTCGTTATTCAACTTGAATGAAGTGGTGGTGGTCAATGAAGATGGTGCTCCTGCAGGCCGGAAACGAATCGCTGTATGCCGCACCCCTTTCATAAACCCAAATGATGCAGAAAGCGGAAGGGTGCATCCTGTTTCGGAAGCCGCCCAGATAATACGTAAATTGATGGAAAAAGGGGTAAGGACGATTGCGTTTTGCAAATATCGACGGTCATGCGAACTGTTAATGAAGGCAGTACGAGAGATTTTTGAACAAGAAGGAAGCAATCACGCCTTGTCTTCTAAAGTAATGAGCTACCGAGGAGGCTATGCACCTGAGGATCGAAGAAAGATTGAACGAGACTTGTTTGATGGCACGCTGTTGGCAATAGTAGCAACGAACGCATTAGAACTCGGGATAGACATTGGAACGCTAGAAGCAGCAGTGATTGTGGGCTTTCCATTTTCCGTGTCAAATTTACGGCAGCAGTTTGGTCGAGCAGGCCGAAGTAAGATAGACCCTACTCAGCAATCCCTAGGAGTTTTGGTTTGTGGTGGTGATCCTGTTGATCAACATTTTGCTGCCAACCCTACTAAAATTTTAGAATTGCCAGATGCTGACATCGGCATCTCATTAGGCGATGAACTGTTGATTGTTGAGCCACATATACAATGTACTGCATTCGAAGCTCCAATCGATCTAGATGAAGATGCAAAATATTTTGGAGGACAGATTTCCGACGAAGTTAGGAGAAAGTTGCTTCGTTCACCATCTAACGATGGCACTTTTACCTGTGACGACAAATATTTGCCATGGCCTCCAAAACATGTGTCCATTAGAGGGGCTGAAGATGATGACGACTATGCTGTGGTGGACATCACAGACAATAGAAATGTCGTCATTGAACAAATTGAAGCATCCCGTGTTAGCTTTACGCTTTACGAAGGCGGAATTTTCCTTCATCAGGGATATCCGTACCTTGTTACAAACGTCGACTTGGACATGAGGATGGCCACGGTACGACAGGTCAACGTAAACTGGACCACGCGACAAAGGGATTACACAGACGTCGACCCAATAGAAACGCTCCAAGTACACGACGAACAAACTAATTTTGTTGCACAACAAGGCAAAATAAAGCGAACCACCGTTGTTTTTGGCTTCTTTAAACTAGACAAATCCAATCAAATCATCGAAAGTGTACCTGTGGAACATCCTCCATTAATTCGGACATCTCAAGGACTGTGGATCGATTTACCGGCCAAACTGTTCAACTTCCTTAAAGCGCGCAACCTATCCGTGGCCGGGGCAATACACGCTGCCTGTCATGTATTTATCAGCATGTCATACACTGTAATCAACGGAGGTTCCGGCATGGGTACAGAATGCAAAGCCCCAGAAAAAGAGTTTTCATCCACAAAAACTCAACGCACTAGACCAGCCAGACTAATCTTCTACGATAACCATGGTACCGGTGTCTGTCAAAAGGCTTTCAACTTTGTCCCTGAAATCCTGGCCCGAGCGCGAAACCGTGTCTCACAATGTCCTTGCACAGTCGGCTGCCCGGAATGTATCGCTATGGAATCCTGTAAGGAAGATTCCCTAGTAATCTCCAAACCCGGTGCATTGGCAATCCTCAACTGGCTCACAGGTCGCGGCGTTAGCGACACCCCTCATGGCCCGGAACCAAACCTCATAGGTAAAATCAAACACGAAACCGTAGTCCCCGTGCATTAATTTATTATACCCAATCTATTTATCAAACACACTTCTCCTTTTTCCTGAAAACGAAGCGAAGTGCATTACTACGTGCTCTTTAAACCGACTACAGCTAACGGTTAGGATTGCAGCGGGCCAGCCCCCTGCACCCCCGTGGCTCTGCGAGGCTTCAACGAATAGAAAGAATAGACCACTACCCAAAACCTCGAGCGAAGCGAGCCCTGGGGTTCTGGGGGCGTGTGGCGTGCCTCAGGAAAACAACTGGGTTAGAGCTTGCAGGGGGCCCCGTGGCTCTGCGAGGCTTCATCGAATAGAAAGATAAACTACTACCTAGAACTTCGAGCGAAGCGAGCCCAGGGGTCTGGGGAAATGCCCCCAGAAATACTAGTTCTGGGGTTAGGTTTGATCTGTGAGGCTTCATCGAATAGAACAATTGAACATTACCCAAACCTCGGCGAAGCCGACCCAGGGGGTCTGGGGGCCTGCCCCCAGAAAAAACAGTTCTCGGCGAGCTAGGCCCAGATTAAGAAATAGAAAGATGTTCATATAATAATCATTACCATAACAAGTCGTGTTGAGCGCTTCCGGCGGACATTCCGTTTTGTGTGACCACGTTTGACATTGCGTGTTGAGGGGAGTCGGGTTCGTCGATATCAATGAGATTAGCGGAATACTGTGTTGCAGGGAGATTTCCGTAGGAGTCTGTTGCGGAGTTTTGACGGTTGGGGAGTCCATTGATGGTGCCGCCATTGAGCGACATCGATGAGAGTTGGGTTGTAAGGGGGGATGAGTTGGAACGCTGGACTTTTTGTTGTTGTTGTTTTCGTTTGGTGTTTTGGATGAGTTCGGTCTTGCTTCGCCTTGGTGCCAATGCTGGAGATTGTGGTAGTTGTTTGGACTTGGCTGATCTGAAGAGTTGTTTGATTGGCTTTAGGTAGATGGTGGCCAATGTTCCAATGGCGAGTTCCAGCTCTTCCAGTCGTTCGTCGTCCATTCGGTCACTGTCTGTTGATATTTCTGGGAATACGCCCATAACAATGTCCTTTGTGGCCTGAGGGTCAGTTGAGAGGAGTCTCCAATACATGAAGCCACGATCTCGCAGATCGGGGTTATCTGACTCTTCGGTAGCCATTTTGAGCACCCGAGGGACCATTTCTTGTCCCTTGGTCGGTCGAAGAATAAAGAGTTTGACAGTGGCGGTGAGCAGGGCCAACTGCACTTCTGTGGGCTCCTCTGAGAATGTCTTTAAAAATGATTCCAATAGTTGATGAGAGTTCTCAATTCTGTCTGCATAATGTCCAATCACCCAAACCATCGCCGCTTTGGCTTCAGGTTCGTCCAAAGAGTCCAGGTTGTCACACAAGGCCGAAATTACGCTCTCGTATCGATTCGGATACCGTCGGAAGATGTTCTTGATCACAACTGCTGCCTCCTGAACAATGTACGAGATGCGTGTGGACACCAGGTCCAGGAGGGCTTCAATGCATGGGTCTGCCGCCGATTCAATCTTGATTGCAAGCTTTCCAATCGCCCGCACGGCCTTTCGGACGACCTGAACGTCAATTTCAGACGCACATTCCCTCAGTTCGCGGAGAACCGTGTGGATGTTGCTCTCATCGGCCAATAGGAAGATAATCTCCAGCTTGGTGGCCTTGACGTAGATCGGGTCGTTGTATTTGCAGAAAAAGACCTTCACGTCCAAATTGAGCAGCTCCGGACGGCCCTGGAGTAATAGAATGCAGTTTCTCAAGGCCAGGTACTGGATTTCCGAGGGTTTGGACAGCAGAATGACTAACGCTGGTCCAATTCTGCGATCCAAATGCGGGACAGTATGCTCCAAATCCGGAACAAAGTTGGTTAAATACACAATCAGACGAATGGCCCCCAATACAACAGACGCATTCGCATGCTGCAACCGAGGAAGCACCCGATCAATCAGACGAACTGCATCATCCGACTTCTGAGGAACAAACGCCATCAACGCTCCCAATATATATATCTGTGACCATTCGTTGCAGTCAGTGAGAATGTGGGCGAGGTTGAACGCATTCTTCCGATCAATCGCTAACTGAAGGTCTTTGGTTTTCTCCGTAATATCCTGCAATGCCGCCAACGCAGAGGCTACCACAGTTGGGTTCGGGTTTCCCAACAAACCGTTCAACGAGCTAATCAGCCCCTTCTTCTCCACAGCTTTTGGATCGTGATTCCACAGCTTGGCCACCGCAAACGCAGCAGTCTTGCGAACATACGGATCATCGTCATGCAACAGCGTAGGCAAATGCTCCAACGCGGTGTCGAAAAACTCCTTTACCGGGATTGCCGACAAGGTCCGTAGAGCCAAAGCACGCATGAACGGCGACTCATCGGCCAGGTCATTCGTCAATATCGGAATAGACTCAATGGCAATCTTTGGCTTGGACTTTGCATACGTCAGCAAATAAAGAAAGCACCTACCTCTATTAGCACTTCACCACTATTTTCAAACAAACCCTTCACTCACATTTTCTTGATATCCAAATCATATATAGACATACAAGTCAACACGTCCGGAAACAACAATATCATCTCATTGTTCGACATAGTCATGTTGGCTACAATCTTCTTCAACGCAACCTTCTTCGACTTGTTATTCTTGTCCTTCTTGTCCAAGCTCAGCTCGGCCCGAAGCTCCCCGACTTTTCCCTATAAACACCCATCAGCATCTATTATACACTCCACTCCGAACTATCCATACCCTCGAAAAAAGCTTCGCGTCGCTCATATTATGTCCGCTCCAACAGTTATTATGTCTCCTGTCAAATGTCAACGCGCGAAGCCCCCCTCGGCATCCCGACTCCCAATCTCCCAAAACTCAGGGGGGATTAACTATTATTACCCCTCCAAAAAAAATACCCCTAGATAGATATTTCTGGGGGCACGCCCCCAGGGCTCGCTTCGCTCGAGGCTATAGGTAGTGCTCTATTGTTTCTATTTGTTGAAACCAGCCCACGCAAATATAATTTGGGGATTGGTTTTCTGGGGGCATGCCCCCAGACCCCGTGGGCTCGCTTCGCTCGAGTTCTGAGTCAACAAACCTTCTGCGAAGCAGAACGACGCTTTTTGCTTCTTTTTCTGGAAAACGAAGAATACCAGGCAACTAGAGAATACTGTGGTTCCATTTCTTGAGGTCTTTCTCTATTCGATGGAGCCTTGCAGAGCCACGGGGGTGCAGGGGGCTGCCCCCCTGCAATCCTAACCCAGAACTGTGGGCTACAAGCAGAATATCGTTAGGTTTAATATTATATTTGTGTCTAGATAATGCATAACTTTATTGTTTGGAGGGGGTTTGTTCTGGGGACTTAACGGTTTGTGACGGTTTGGGGCTGGAGGGGGTCTTGAGGGGTGTTAAGCTTGTGAGGCCCTTGATGCCGGATTTCTCGCCTGAGGAGTTTGTTCGTCGGCGTCCGCGTGAGCGTGAGCGTGGACGGGACGTGTGTACAGGACGAGGAGAGTTGTTGTTGGATGTGGTTGTTGTTGTTGTTGTGTTTGAAGAGGATTTGGAGTCTTCTCTGCCGATCCAGTATTTCCAGCCTTCGAAGTCAATCAAGGCCTGCATGCAACCCCATTCTATGGTCTTCTGTTCCAGCCAGGTGAGATTGACGGGCTTTGTCAAGAAGTCATTGCAGCCGGCGGCCAGCGCCTCGGATTTATCTG
Source organism: Blastobotrys ciferrii (assembly GCA_030573635.1). Taxonomy (NCBI): domain Eukaryota; kingdom Fungi; phylum Ascomycota; class Dipodascomycetes; order Dipodascales; family Trichomonascaceae; genus Blastobotrys; species Blastobotrys ciferrii. Next base: position 76,101 of record JAJMDO010000044.1, on the reverse strand, counting down.
CGCTGGACGAACTGGCTGTGAGTGCTACAATGATGACTGGTGAACGGAAGAACTTTGTGTCTAGGACGTCTTCAGGCTTAGCTGCCTTTACAACGTCTGTGCTCGAAAAGACGCCGATGCGATTGTCATGCTCCAGACGACGGATCTCTTTGGTGGCTTCAATACCGGACATGACCGGCAGCTGAATATCCATGAGCACTAGGTGAAAGCCACCCTGACGCCACTTTTCCACCGCCTCCTTACCGTTTTTGGCCACTGCGGAGCGGATCTTCTTTCGACGCATAAACGCCTCTAGAATCTTCTGGTTGATAACGTTGTCTTCGACAATCAGCACGTTAATCTGCGGCACGACACCCTCCAGCACCGGTATGTTGAACTTGTTGGCGCCAATCTTTGGCTGCAGTACTTTCCCGTTGCTGTTCTTGTAGTTATTGTCATTAGTCGTCTCATTAGGTTTGTTGTTGTTGTTGTTGTTGTTGTTGTTGTTGTTCTGGGAGGTGCCGTTTGTGGTTGGTGAGTCGTTGGTGTTATCGTTATTCGTGTCGTTATGCTTGTCGTCGTCCTTGTTTGCGGAATGCTCTTCCTTCTCGTTCACGTGACCGTTCTCCTCTGCTGAATTGGTCTTTTTGTGAGACGACGGATCCTTGGTCTTCGGGAGCTGGAACTGTCGCGGCAGTAGCAGGACCCCGTTATTCGGACTATTGGTCTTCAATGTGGACGAGCTAGAGCCAGGAGACGTCAGCGTGGGACCAAACTGATGCTGACCTGGCGCTGTGGCCGATGCAGGTGTGACAGTAGTCGACCTGGAAGACGCTGGAGAAGCGGAACTGGGCTCAGAGGGTGCTGTTGTTGTCACAACAGCAGGTGCAGGTCTAGTCGTTGGACTCTGTTCAGGGTCACTCTTGGTCTTGCTATGATTAGCAGGCTGCTGCTGTTGCTGCTGCTCTGAATTATAGTTATCCGTGGTCGTGGTATTTGTGCTCAGGTTCTTCGTATGGCCAGAGCCCTGTTGAGCCGGTCTCTGCGTGCTCAGCGTAGTCGAGTTGAAGTTGAAAGCCGAGTCGTCTACAGACCGATGCTTCCTTTCAGCCATAACAGGTGAATAGGATGATGCATTTACAGCCACCGTATCCACAATCAATGCGTCAGCCATCGTCATGTTCCCCTGAGGGAAATACTGATCCAACACCTTGGTCACCACTTGGTCCGGCTCAAACACGACCTCCTTCTTCCCCTTTGCTGCGAGCTTCACCGCTAGATCTGCAGGATCACACGTCCTTGCCAGACTCGTCGGATACCGCTGTATAATGTAGCCCTTCAGGTCATCCACTATATCTCCCTCATTCACATAAACAGTCGTCGCTGTGCTATCAGGCCGCCTAACCCACACTCTTCGCCTCTCATTATCTGCCATTCTTGAACAATCAAACTCTCTTGATCCAACTGTCCTCGCGTTGGTAATAAATCGCCCCGTCGCACCTGTTCACAAGACTTCAACTTATTTGATGTTGTCTTAAACTCCCAACTCTATATAACTAACCCCCCCCCAAGACCCCCCTCCTTTCCTAACCCAGAACGAGTTTTCTGGGGGCACGCCCCCAGGCCCCCTGTGCTCGCTTCGCTCGAGGATATGGGCAGTGGTTCGTTCTTTCTATTCGCTGAAGCCTCTCAGAGGCACGGAGGTGCAGGGGACTGGCCCCCTGCAAACCTAACCCAAGTGTTTTTTCTGGGGGCACGCCCCCAGACCCCCTGGGCTCGCTTCGCTCGAGGTCATCGGTAATGGTTCGCTCTTTCTATTCGTTGAAGCCTCGCAGAGTCATGGGGGTTCAGGGGGCCAGAAAACCTTACCCAGAGTTGTCTTCCTGGGGCACGCATCCGGACTCCCGGATCGCCTTCGCCGAGGTTTGGGTAGAGAATTGTTTCTGATAAAGCGGAATAACACGATTTTGCTTCTTTCCTCTAGAAACAGATGAAAGCTAAAAGGCTACTATGCCGGCCTACTGTATGTTTTGAGTAGAAAAACGATTTTCTATTTTGTGGTTGGTAAAGATGCCGCCACTTCTCCAGCGACCGTTAGCACAACTTTTAAACTACTATCTAAACATCGTATCACACACTCCTTTATTGTAGAACTGTCTCTGGATACATCGTCATGCAACAGACAAACCCTTCTTTTCCAAGCTTTGTTTCTGTTTTGCAGAAGGCTACGCCACTCACAAACCTCGGCTAAACTGGTCCCAGGGTCTTGGGACGTGCCCGAGAGAACTAGTTCCGGGTAAGGTATGCAAGAAACTAGCCGCTTCACCCCCGTGGCTCTGCAGGCTTCGACTAATAGAAAGAATGAACGCTGCTACCCATAAACTCGAGCGACGCGAGTCCTGGGTGCCGGCCTAGAAAACTAGTTCTGGGTATTATAGTTAGGTTTGTAGGGTACTCGACGAATAGAAAGAATGAACTGCATAATTTCGAGCGAAGCGAGCCCTGGGTGCCTGGGGGCATGCCGCCAGAAAACTAGTTTTGGGTTAAGTTTTGCAGGGTGCCAGCCCCCTGAACCCCCGTGGCTCTGCGAGGCTTCAACGAATAGAAAGAATAAGGCATTACCCATAGCCTCGAGCGAAGCGAGCCCTGGGGGTCTGGGGGCGTGCCCCCAGAAAAATAGTATTGAGTTAGGAACAGTTAAGGGGGGTTGAAGAAGATAAATTAAGATGTTCTCTAATGTACTAATGGGAGAAGTAGCCTTCATCGTCATTGTCGTAACCGCCGAATTTAGCGGAATATTTTAGGAATTGGCCGACGAGGTTTCGACGGGTGTTGAGAGGGACGCCTTTGTTTTCGCCAGCTTCGCTGCCGATCCAGACACGGGCTGCGGTTGAGGATTTTTCCAAGGTTGTGTAGCATTTGGAGGTTTTGCTCATCTGGTTGACGGTGATCCAGAGGGAGATGAACCCGAGGAGGTCTATGTTTTCTGCAGGGTTGATCTTGATCTGGCTGAGCAGTCGTTCTGCATAGGCATATTGTTTTCTGGCTTGATAGTACAGGATGATTGAGCAGTGGATGGCCAGTCTGCAGTCGGTTGGGATTGCGTTTGACGACGTGGACTGGACCATTGGCGGTTCGTCCATGTACTCGGTGCTGACCAGCTGGTTGTCTTTGACCTTCACACCCATTTCGTCGTTGATCAGACTCAGGGCCTTTTTGATGTACTGGCCGTCCTTGGCGCCGAGAAGGATGGCCTCCACGACGGCGACGCGTCGACGGACAATGGAGTTTGGTGGTGCAATTTCAGCTGCATAGTTGAGTTTCTGAATGTTGACGGTCTGGGTTTCCAGGCATTCAATCATCACCTCGTTCTTGAGCTTGCATGCATACCAGGCGGCCATGGCATCGATGACTGATCGGATGCCTTGGTCCTCGAACACGGACACAAATCCCTCGTCCTCGTTTTGGCTGCTGCGGTCAAACGCAAACTTGATCAGCCGCGAGATTGTTTCATCGTCAGAGAGCACATCTGCGGATTTCAGCAACACCGTGTAGTTTCGGCTGAGCTCTTCCTTGGTCACAAGCGAACGCTTGCGTGCCTTGGTCCAGAAGGAGAGGGCAATATCGTGACCCAGGGCTTCTAGCCACTTGTTGGATTTGTACGTCAGAATCTTGATGTGCACTGCCTGTCGCATTTGTCGTTTCACTGATGGCTTCAAGGTCAGGGACTTTAGGAATGTCAGCAACAGCGTCAATCTGCTGCAGTTGACATCACCGCCACATAGCTGTGCGTCGATTGCCCGCGAAAGCGTGCTGGAACTGTCGGGTGTGAATTGACTGGTTCCACCGAGTAGTGCAGCCATGAACAGCTGGTAGAAGGTCACCAGGAAGCTGTATGTCCAGGCAACAATGCCGTCTAGCGAGCTGAGGTTGCATGTGCCTGGCACGTCTAAGCTCTTGGAGGTAATGTCCCACACCTCACGGTGAATCTTGGATGCAGAGGAGGAAGAATAAATAGACCCAGCACCGGCGGTGGTGTCGACGGTGGGTTTGGACGATGCTGTGTTGTGAGAGGAGGCAGTATTAGAAAAGTAGGGAGAAATGACGTAGACAACAGTCGCGACAATGAGCGACAAGCGTAGAACATTAAAAATGAGTCCGGTGTCCACCCGGTTCAAGAAGGAGAAAAGAGAAGAAGGCATGAAAAAGTATAATCCGCGGGAATTATCCACAACGCCGGAATCCTGCATCATTCCTGCACCCATCATCCCCGCCATGGAACACATCATAAACTTGGACGCGGTCTGCGACTTGGTGGTCGGGTACGGTCTGAATCCTGGTGTTCCATCGGGGCCGGTGGTATATTGTGGCGGTGGTGGTGGCTGTTGTTGAGGTGCCACAGTGGCGGTGTTTTGATCAACTGGTGGAGCCGCTGGACCATTGAGCTTGGCACGAAGTTCGTTGAGCTCCTTGACCAAAAGCTCATTCTTGGACTGCAGATGAAGAATGTATTCAGTAGCCTTGGTGAGAACAGTTGCTTTGTTGAGCTTTGAAGCCGGTGTCAAACCGTCTAGCTCCTTTTCCGCAGTGGGAGAGCCATCCACAACACAACGAAGCGAAGGTACACAATCACGCAACGCAAGTATCTTTTCATTAATGTTTGTTCGATATCGTTTCTCGATCATGTTGTGCGATGTCTTCTCCTTCTTGGGCTTTGTGACCTTGCTGTTCTTTGTGTCGACCTTGGTCTTGGCTGCTAGAGCAGGCTTGGGCGACTCTGACTCCTGCTTGATCTGTGCAGTACCCGCAGAATGCTGCGACGACTCCTCATCCTCCTCCTTGATCGTCGGATTGATGTATGACAGATAGGGCGGTGTGATCGGCAGCTGGCTGTTGCTACTACTATTGTTCACGCTATTATTGCTGTTATTCTCATCATTTGGAAGAAACTGTCGTCCGTCAGGATCCGAGTGATAGGACGAGTTCATAGATCCCGACGGGGATGAAATTGGCGACTGATTCGCATTATTCATCCCCACAGAATTGTCAAACCCTCCATTCGAATAATTAAACATAATATCCTCCGGCGTCAATGAACTATTAGACGCCATATCATCTAAACCCATGTATCCCCAGTCCTCAGTCGGATATCCATTATTGTTGTTGCTGTTCGTTTGACGCTGAGACGACATGGACGACACCGAGGACAAGTCCTCGTTACCATCCAGACCCAAAAAGTCCATAGCCCCAGGGAACTCAAAGCTTGGAGGGGCCGTAAACAGCTCCTGTTGACTATCCATTGTAAAAACGTGTGGTGGACACAAAAAAGGCACGCGGATGTCTGGGTATAAAAATAAATTTCGTCCCCCCCGAAGGTCCCTTCCCCTAACAAAAAAAAATCAGACCACCCCATGCCCGGCATCGGCAATCCCGAAATTTTCCTCCACCTCCCCTCGCCCGTCATTTCCAAGACTGTCCCAGGCATAAACTCACTTCGACAATTTCCCTACCACTCGTAGATTCTACCCCTCCACCGTACCCACATGCCTCCATTCACTAGCTAGCCAGCGCAGACCCTCTGCGATCGGTGCAAGCAATGCAGCACGCTCCCCCGTTGAACCGTTGCCGATCCTCGCATATATAACACACCATACGCGCGTCACGGGCGCGTTCCGTTGCGAATGCCATCCCCGGACCCCCAGCAAGGCCCGCGCTTCCCGGAGAGTTGTGTATGTAGCCGCAGCTACTCGGAACAAGACAAGCTCTCGCTGCATTGGCTTGAGCACCGGAGTACTGTTTATCCTCGTATCCATCTAATCTTCGAACCGAGCCGCGCCGGGCGGACTCCACGGGCCCGATAGGGATCACCATGCTTACGTAACCCGACGACGACCCGTGAACTTCCACTAGCTGCCAATCTGGGCGATACAAACGAATAATCCTGACTAATTGAAACATTCTTTTCTTCTTCTAAACCAGCAAGTCGCTTAGAGTTCTACATTTGCCCCCGACCGGACTTGAATAACTCCGGTACCTAACCACCGGACTCCGAACATTCTCCGACTGAAGCGGAATCCCTATAACTTCTGGGTTAGGTTTGCAGGGGGGCCAGCCCCCTGCACCCCCGTGGCTCTACGAGGCTTCGACGAATAGAATGAATGAACCACTGCCCATAGCCTCGAGCGAAGCGAGCTCTGGCTGTGTCTCCAGAAACCAGTTATGGGTTAAGTATGCTGGGGGCTACCCCCGTGGCTCTGCGAGGCTTCGACGAATAGAAAGAACTGTACACTGCCCATAACCTCGAGCGAAGCGAGCCCTGGGGGTGAAGGGGGCTGGCCCCCTGCAAAACCTTCGAGGCTTCAACGAATAGAAAGAATAGAATAGATTGACATTTAATAGAATATTAACCCAAAACCTCGAGCGAGGTGAGCCCAGGGGGTCTAGGGGCGTGCCCCCAGAAATATGTCAATTATATTTAACGTGGGTAATGGTTTGATCGAGTTGGTTTATCTTTTGAATTGAACCCTTTGGGTCTGGTGTCGTTGATAGGTGTTTTCGTAAGACTGTTTAAGGCTAGTCTCAGACTGTGCTTTTTTATGACTAACATATCAGAAGACTTCGTCAAATCCTGTGATACACTTGGCGGAGATAGGATTATTTACGCTTCGATATTGTATTCTTTCATCTGGCCTTCAGATCAAGAGTATGCAATAGGATAAATCAAACAATAAAGTACGGGACTAGGTCTCATGTTATTTCGACTCCATGCTCTTCGATCATGAATACCTATGAACATTCAACCCTCCTTTCAACCGAGGTATTAAATGAGTTTGTACCTGCGCGTTTATTAGAATTCAGTCGCAACTATATTCGAATTGCAATTGAATTGACTTTCAAGTCACGTGATGTGTTCTTCCATCGCGATAACGTTAACTAGTTGAACCAGTAAATTGATGAGATGCTTACTCTGAGACATCATCTGCAGGCGCAAGGAATATCACGGAAAAACCTTTGCGGTTAATTAATAATAGCACAGTATTGAATTAGTTAATGAGAACAAACTGCCTTAATTAGGTCTCATTTCTTACTAGCATAGAGAGAACAAGCCTCCCAGATCCGCTCCAGATATTCGGTATTATTGTAAGGGGCGGTTTTTGAACCGAAACTCGGCAAAGCCGACCCCGGGGCGTGCCCTCAGATAACCACTATTGGGTTAGGTTTTGCTGGGGGTCAGCCCCCTGCACCCCCGTGGCTCTGCGAGGCTTCAACGAATAGAAAGAATAAAATACTAACCCAAAACCTCGAGCGAAGCGAGCCCTGGCGATCTGGTGGCATGCCCTCAGAATACCACTACTGGGTTAGGTTTTGCAGGGGGCCAGCCCCCTGTACCCCCGTGGCTCTGCGAGGCTTCATCGAACAGAAAAGATAGAATACTAACCCAAAACCTCGGGCGAAGCGAGCCCTGGGAGTCTGGGGGCATGCCCCCAGAAAACCACTACTGGTTTAGTTCTGCAGGGGGTCAGGAGGCCTCAACAAATAGAAAGAATAGAATACTAACCCAAAACCTCGAGCGAAGCGAGTCCTGGGGGTCTGGGGGCATGCCCCCAGAAAACCACTACTGGGTTACGTTTTGCACGGCGCTAGCCCCCTGCACCCCCGTGGCTCTGCGAGGCTTCAACGAATAGAAGGTATGAACCACTACCCATAGCCTCGAGCGAAGCGAGCCCTGGGGGTCTGGGGGCATGCCCCCAGAAAGCCCCTAGGGTTAGGTTTTGTTCGGGGTGGTGTTTGACCCGAACCTCGGCGAAGCCGACCCGGGAGTCTGGGGACGTGCCCCCAGAAATAAGGCTATAGTTAGTACCTATAGGGTTATTGGTAACATGACTGCTATGGCTATCGGAGAAGAAGAATCGAGAAGGGTCATAAGGGCGTTTGACTAAAAGTTTTATTATTCAGCCTCGGTATGCGGCTTTGAGGTGTCGGATGTCGAGGCCGACGAGGCTGACTTTTGTCGATCGCACGTGACCACCGGATGAAAAAAGATGATGATGAATGTATATATTACGATTACGGCAGAAACGCATCTTGTCATCGTAGCCGGACGGCCTTTGCAGTTTGACAATCCGGAAACTGAAGAGACGGTTGAGGCGGACCACCAAAAGCCGGTGGGTGGCTAAGGTTGCCGGGACAACGCGGATGAGTAAGTGAGCGAGGGAAAAGTTTCCATGTGTGGAAGTGGAAGCCGGGTAAGACCGGACCGGGCCGATGTGTCACCCACCGGGCTACTCGAATGTTCTGTCAACTTCTTCCGAGTGCTTTGGTGGTTCATTTTTTTCTTCTTTTCCTCTCCCTACACGCAAGTCAAAAGTATTTAAAGCACCGCGCAGCCACAGTAATACATAGAAATGGCGCTTAAACGTATCAGAAAGGAACTTAACGACTTGGGAATGTAAGTAAGACGCTTGTTTGCGTGCGATCAAGAGTTACTAACTGTTGTTACTAGTGATCCCCCATCCTCATGCTCTGCAGGACCAGTGGCTGATGACCTGTTCAATTGGCAGGCCACCATCATGGGCCCCTCTGACAGTCCCTATACTAACGGTGTGTTCTTCCTACATATCTCCTTCCCGACAGATTACCCATTCAAGCCGCCAAAGGTTGTTTTCCAGACCAAGATCTACCATCCAAACATCAACAGCAACGGCTCTATCTGTCTAGACATCCTGAAGGATCAGTGGTCTCCAGCCCTGACCATCTCAAAAGTGTTGCTTTCCATCTGTTCAATGCTAACCGATCCTAACCCTGATGATCCTTTGGTTCCTGAAATCGCCCACGTCTACAAAAACGACCGCGCCAGATATGAGGCCACCGCTAGAGAATGGACGAGAAAATATGCTGTCTAAATTAACTTCAACTTCATATATCTCTTATAACATATTAAGTGCATCTATTTCCTACTCCCTCTGCCTCGTAGTTTCTCACCGTCCTCGGCCTCATCGCCACTAGAGCTCTACACTCCAACCACTTTCCAAAGCATACCAACACACACACCCACACGTAGAGAAGCGTTGTGTCAATCTCTGCTCTGCTTCTTCTATCTCGTATTGCATATGCTGGCCTGTCATTGGTGTAAATAGACGTGACTCATAGCTCATCACCACTACCAGTTACACAGTACAACTATATAGCACAAAACGATATCTAAATCTATTGAATAATATTCTCCTTTTTCCAGAAAAAGAAGCAAAAAGCATTGTTCTGCTCCGCAGAATTGTTTTCCGACCCAGAACTCGAGCGAAGCGAGCTCTGGGGTCTGGGGCGTGCCCCAGAAACAACACTCCAGGTCTCTCCCGTTGTCTGATACTCTTCTTTTTCCAGAAAAAGAAGCAAGAAGCGCAGAATGGCGGCTAGCCCAGTACTCGAGCGAAGCGAGCTCTGGGGGTCTGGGGGCATGCCCCCAGAAACAGCACCATATCTAAAACAATAGATTCACTAAACCTATTGAGTGATGTTCTTCTTCCAGAAAAAGAAGCAAAAAGCATTTCTCCGCTTTGCGGAAGGCCATGGGATGTCCATAGTCGGGTAAATAGGATTGCTGCAGCCGTGTGCCTGAGCCAAGAAGTCGTAGAAAGCTACATAAATTACACATATAACAGTAGACGATGGTCGACAGATTCTACGTGCATGAAGACAACCTCTCAGTATATCATATTGTAAATGGTCCACCATGACTACTGCATGCATGCAATCAGACCTTATCCACTTCAGCCCATTTAACTTAGATCAATGGAGAAGGAGAGGCCATGATTGAGCCAAGAGGATCTGCAGGCAGCCGTCAGGAAAAAGAAATATAGAAGGCCCACATGGTTAATTCTTTTTATCTGATTTTCTCTCTGTTCTCTAGTTCAGAAATTAAGAGCATCGCGGTCTCTGTTGAAGTATTAATTTGGCTCCTGTAACAGGCAGTTCTCGCCCTTTTACCTTCACTAGCTAGCCTAGAGCGATCAGAATTAAGTATAATTCATTGTCCAATCCTCTTATTTTCCAGTAAAAGACGCAAAAATCATAGAGATGACGTATAATTACCTGGGTTCAGTTTTCTGGGGGCACGCCCCCAGACCCCCGGGGTCGGCTTCGCCGAGCGTCGAGTCAGCAAACCGTCCGAGAACTAATACCACTCTCTAGTCCTTGCTTTTCTGAAAAAAGTTAACGACGACTATAAAGCAAAGGCGTTGTTTTTAACAGAAGGCGTTTTAACCCTACCCTCGGCGAAGCCGACCCAGGGAGGTTTGGGGGGCGTGCCCCCCAAAAATTCGACCTAAAGAACAAAGTTGGTGGATACTGTCCCTTATCTAAAGTGAGCAGTAGATTTCTGTTTCTTTTTCTTTGTTTCTTGTGGATCAAAGAAAGGTCTGTTGGTCCAACCCCCGGTTTTGCAGTTTTGCAGGGGGCCAGCTCCCTTCACCCCCATGGCTGTGCGAGGCTTCAATGAATAGAAAGATAAGACACTACCCATAGCTTCGAGCGAAGCGAGCCCTGGGGGTCTGGGGGCGTGCCCCCAGAAAACCACTACTGGGTTAGGATTGCAGGGGGCCAGCCCCCTGCACCCCCGTGGCTCTGCGAGGCTTCAACTAATAGAAAGAATGAACTACTACCCATAGCCTCGAGCGGAGCGAGCCCTGGGGTCTGGGGGCATGCCCCTGTGGTATATTTGGGTTAGGGTTTGCAGGGGGGGCAGCCAAGAGAGTCTGGGGCATGCCCTCAGAGAATTGGACAATGAAAGTCATAGTAAACTGTCTAGATTTGTAAAGAGTTGTGCATTATATGTTATTGCATGTATATAGTGTATGCATGGCTGTGCCACGTCGTGCGTTAGATGCCGGGACTATCTCCCAATCGATACTTCCCAAGGTTGGCGACTCCACACTCAAGACAACACAACAAGAGCTGGCCATGTATCCTTACCAGGGCCAACCAGGGCAACAGCCGCCGAACAATCAGGGGTTTTATAATCCGCAGCAGGCTGGCATGGCTGGTGGGTTCCAGCAGCAACAGCCGATGCAAATGACTGGTCAGCCGGTCATGCAGATGCAACAGCCCATGCAGCAGCCCATGATGGGCCAACCAACTGGATCTCCTATGCCACAACAGCAGCAGCAGCAGCAGCCTCAGCCCCAGTCTCAGCAGCAGCAACAGGGGAATAATCAGTTGAAGATTCCTAATGGTGAGTGCAGGTGATAAATGTAGGAAGGGTAGAAGCTAACGAGTTTTGAATTTAGTACGCCTTTCATTTATCACGGCAGAGGACCAACAAAAGTTTGAACAGCTGTTTCGTTCTGCAATTCCTCCGAATGAGCAGGCGCTATCTGGTATGTGTGGATTGTATTGTGTTTGTGGAGTGGAGTGGTATCTAACAATGGGATGTAGGAGATAAGGCTCGAGATATCTTGATGAGATCTGGGCTTCCGGCTAATATCCTCGGGGATATCTGGCAATTAGCGGACACGACACGTTCAGGAGGTTTGCTCTTCCCTGAATTTGCATTGGCAATGTTTCTTTGTAGTCAGGTGATGAAGGGTAAGCCTTTACCGTCTGTTTTGCCCGAGAAGGTGAACAACGAAGTTTCATCGTTGGTGGACATTATTTCGTTCAGTGTTCCAGATGGACAATCTGCTCCTCGGCCTCCTAATGTGCCTGATTTTGCTGGTGGATCCGGGTCGCAGGTTTCTCCGCAACCAACTAGCCAAATGCCAGGTTTCCAGCAGCCTCAGGCTACTGGTAGTACCTCCTCCTTACAAGGTCTGTCAATGCAACCGACTACTACTGGGTTCACTGGTTTGCAGAGCCAGGTGCAACAGCCACAACAAACAGGGCTAGCGTCATTGTCGCAGGGAGGCTTCCCGGCACAACCACAGGGGATGCAGTCGCAGCCAACGGGTGGTTTCCAGCAACCGCAGCAGCAACAGACAGGCCTGCAATCACAGCCAACTGGTGGCTTCCAGCAATCGCAGCCAACTGGTGGCTTCCAACAATCGCAACCGACGGGTTTGCAATCGCAGCCTACTGGTGGCTTTCAGCAATCGCAACCGACGGGTTTGCAATCGCAGCCTACTGGTGGCTTTCAGCAATCGCAGCCAACGGGATTACAATCCCAACCAACTGGTGGCTTCCAGCAACCTCAGCAGACAGGGCTACAGTCTCAGCCAACTGGTGGTTTCCAATCTCAACCGACGGGTGGTTTCCAAAGTCAGCCTACGGGCCTACAGTCACAACCAACTGGTGGGTTCCAGAGCCAGCCAACTGGAATGCAAACTCAACCTACTGGATTGCAAACTCAACCGACAGGCTTCCAGTCAGCCCAGCAAACAGGTGGTGTTCAACCGTTGCAAGCCATGCCAACTGGAAAGCCTGGTCAATGGGGGTTTATCAACACACCTACCGGTGGTTTACCAGGTATGGATGCATTCAAAAATAGGTTTATGCCGCAAGCAGGTGGTGCCAGTTCTTATTCTCCAGCGGAATTACAAGGAAGTGCTCAGGTCGCGTGGGCAATCACTAAAGATGAAAAGCAAATCTATGATTCTATCTTTAGAGCTTGGGACAAGGCGAATCATGGTCATATTACTGGCGAGAATGCTATTCAAATCTTTGGTCAATCGGGACTCAACCGGGAAGATCTTGAAAGTATTTGGACGCTTTCAGATCCGGACAACCGGGGTAAATTGAACAGAGATGAATTTGCCGTCGCCATGCATCTTATTTATAGACGATTGAATGGGTATCCAATCCCCGCGCGGTTGCCACCGGAACTTGTTCCACCTTCTTCGCGTAACCTTTCAGATTCGGTCAGTCAATTGAAATCCTACCTGAAACCAAACAACAGCCCGGATGCTAGAACTGGATTCAATTCTTTAAAGAGCAAGTCGTTTAAGGACAATGAAAAGCCGGCCACGTCTTTCAAGAAGGATGCTACTGTTTTCAAAAACAACGACGATGACTTTGGTTACGTGTCCAGTGCACGACATCGCTCTAGTCGTAACAACAAGTCGTCAAACGAGAAGGCGTCGTCAAAAAATATGAATGACATGTCTATTAGTGATCTCAAAAAGGCCATTAAAGAAAAGAAGGTTCTTTTGGATGCTATTGACGCTGAGGATGAAGAGAATTACGGTGCTGTTGAAGAAATTGAAAACCGTGATAGACGAGCTATTGAAGAACTCAAGAGCAAGATTACCAAAGTCCAGAAGGAAATTGCTGCTCATCCAAAGGCACCTTTATTGGCAGGTGGGTCCGCTAGTCAAGACGACAAGCGTAGAATGCTACGCAAGTTGAATTCTCAAACTGACTTGTTGCCACAGCTCACTAGTTCTGTCAAGAAGATTGAAGAACAGATTGCCGCGGCCAAGCTGGAAATTTTTAGAGCACAGTGGGAAAAAGATCACCCCGGTGCAACTATCGTTGGTACTGGCCCCAACGGTACGATTACAGAGTCGGACCGACGAAAGGCTAGATCTAGAGCCATGCTGAAATCTAGAATGGCTGCCTTGACGGGTAAAAGTGAAGATGGTGATAGCGGCGACTCAGGCTTTGAAGAGTTTGAAACTCGACTGATGTCTGAAAGTGAAATGGTGCACGCTCAAAGAGAGAAGAATGAGCGAGTATTTAAGGACATTGAGGAGAGTGTCGATCAAATCAAGCGTGGATTAGAACAATCTCTTCGGGAGGATAAAGATGATGTTCAAGCTGAAAGAGATAGAAGACGATGGGATGAAGCTATTGGTGTTGAAGATGACGTCAAGGACTTTATTTTGAACCTGCGTCGTGTTGCTCCAATCAAAGAGTCTGTCGAACCAAAGCAACAACAACAACAACAACAACAACAGCAACCATCACCAAGTGTACAACAACCATCCGAGTCGCCAGCAGCATCCACCGAGAGCGTTAGTAACGTTTCTCAACGAGGCTCACCAGCACCGTCCAGTCAGCAGGCAGAAAGGACACCAGAAGATCGAAGTGCATATATCAAGGCGGAGGCTGAAAGAAGGATGAATGAACGACTGGCAAAATTGGGAATTAGTCGTCAACCAAAATCATCGTCCTCGGCATTCCAACCACCAGCGGCCACCCCATCACCAGGGTCATCTGCTCGGGCATCTCCAGCGCCTGAAAACGAGGTGAAGTCAAGTCCACAAAATACTGCAGTTCCGCAGCCTGTAGCGCCAAAGCCACCTGTAGAAAAGAAGGCACCACCTCCTCCCCCACCTCCTCGGGCTGCCCCTGCCCCTGCTCCAGCTCCAGCTGCTCCTGTAGAAGAAACAAAGGAGGTTAAGGAAGAAAGTGAAGATGAAGGCCCAGATGAGGAGGAGCAGGAACTGCTGAGACAAAAAGCAGCACATGAAGAAAGGCTGAAGAAGCTTGAAGAAGAGTCGAAACAGCGCAAGGCAAGACAAGCTGAAAAGGAGAAGCAGAAAGCTGAACGATTGGCTGCTTTGCGAAGAGAGATGGCTGAAGCTGAGGAGCGTGAAAGAAAGCTGTTGCAGGAACAGGAGGAAGAGCGCAAGCGGGCTGACGAAGAACAGCAAAAGCAGCAAAACGAAGTAAAAGACAAGCAGCTAGAGGAAGAAGCTGAAAGAGAGCGACAGAAGCAGGAGGAAATTAGAAAGCGACAAGAGGAAGAACAGGAAAGACAACGCCAAGATGACCTAAAGAGGCAACAAGAAGAAGAAAACGAACGGCAAAGATTTGCTGCAGTAGAAGCAGAACAACAAAAGTCCTCTGAACAAACCACTCCATCTTCGAATGAAGGTGACAGCGCTGTTCCAGCAAGTGTCAGCTCCACTTCCCACAACCCATTCTTCAGAGACGGTGCCAAACCAGAGCAACAACAGCATAAAGACACTAACCCCTTCTATAAGCAGCAGCAGCAGCAGCAGAACGCCAGCCATGAAACTGTCGACATCGATCCTGCGGCAGCCGCTGCTCAGCGAGCTCGTCAACGAGGAGAATCCAACGACGACGATTGGGGTATGAGTGATGACGAAAGCTCTGATGGCGAAGATGGAGGCACACTCCGAGGTGGTGTCAACCCGGCCAAGCTGGCATCCATTCTCTTTGGCTCAATGGGACCAGCACCCTCGTCTCAACAACAGACTCCTTCTGAAACCCCGAAGCCAGAAGAGGACAACAACAACGAAGATAACAATTCACGGTCAAGCAGATATTCCACTCCCGCTGCCAGCGACGACGAAGAGGCCAATGGCGGTTCATCTGCTCCCCCTCCTCCACCCCCTGGTGGCGCTCCGCCGCCACCACCACCGCCACCTCCTTCTGGCGATGCTCCAGCAGCTCCTCCACCACCTCCTCCAGGAAATGCGCCACCCGCACCGCCACCGCCACCCCCAGCTGGCGACGCTCCACCCGCACCCCCACCACCGCCACCTGGTAGCGCTCCACCACCACCTCCTCCTCCTCCCCCTCCGTCCGGCGATGCTCCAGCGCCCTCAGGAGGCGGCGGAATGGACATTTCTAACCTCTTGGGCGAAATCCAGGGCGGCAAACGACTGAAAAAGGTTGATCCTTCTAAACAACGCATTGCTGCCCAGGACTTGGGCCGTGTTGTTTAAAGTGTATTGTAAACATAGAAATGAGAAAAATATTCTCCAACGTTAACTTCGGCGATGCCGATCAAATTTTGTATTAGGATTGCAGGGGGCCAGCCCCCTGCACCCCTGTGGCCCTGCGAGGCTTCAACGAATAGAAACAACTGAACATTACCCATAAACTCGAGCGAAGCGAGCCCTGGGGGTCTGGGGGCACGCCCCCAGAAAACTACTACTGGGTTGGGTTTTGCAGGGGGCCAGCCCCCTGCACCCCCGTGGCTCTGCGAGGCTCCAATGAACACTACCCATAGCTTCGAGCGAAGCGAGCCAGGGGTCTGGGGGCGTGCCCCAGAAAAACCACCCTGAGTGAAGTAGATATAATTAGATTAAATAGCAATAAATAGATTATCTAGGGGTGTTAGGTCTATAGCTGTAGCGTTCCATGAAACCTGGGAGGAAGGTTGGTGTGGAGCTTGTGGTTCTCGCCTTTTGGACAGTGACTGGGGTTATAGGGAAGCTTTGGGCTTTTTTGGCTGGAGGGGAGGTGTCAGAGTCTGATGAGTCAAAGCGGGATTTTCGTTTCTTCACGGGAGAGAGGGGTTCTTCATTGTCTGAAGACGAAGGGTTGTTGTTTTCCTTGTTTTCAAGGGTCGTCATCTTTTGACGTTTTGAGAAGAACTTGCTGGCTGTAGTAGTGGCAGTTGGGGTAGTAGTTGCAGCTTCTTCATCGTCGATTTCGCTTCCACTGTCCTCCTTGAAGAACCTGCGATAGCGGCTCTTCACAATAGTGCTGTTTGAGGTTGGGGTAGTGGTTGGAGGCGGAGTGTTAGTGGTTTTTTGGGATAGTGGGGTGTTGGCGATTGGTTTGAACCAGACCTTTGTAGGCTTGGGTTTGGTGACCTGCACACGTGGTTGAGCATTAACATCGATCGTGATCTCCGTCTTGCTGATTGGATCTAGTTTCCCGAGGGCTATTTGTTGGCATGTTTCTATGGGGAGGTCTCCGCCGATGAAGTGTTCGAACTCAGGGACCGATATGGGGTTTTGAGGCTCGTTGAGCATGATGAGCTTCTTTTCTCGGATACAGTACACACGCTGATGCTGAAATGTGAGGTCTGCGCGTGTAAGAACGTTTTCAAAATCAGCAGGAACGGAGTAGGAGCCATCTAAACGGATTCCCCGTAATACCTTTTCGGCAGTTTTGTACTTTCGAACAAATCTGTTGGCCAGCTTGATTCCAATCTTCGGGATCCCGTCTGAGTAGTCGCAGCCAGAGATGATTGCCATGGTCCGAAGCTGCTCCGGGGTGAAATCAACTAATGAGATTTCGCGACAAAGACGAAAACGGGCCTTATCAATCTCCACCAACTCTGCACGATCGTTCAGCTTTGTCAATAGCCTCGAGGCGCCAAAAATGAGCAGATCAGAGTCCTCGGAAACAATCGCCTGAACAATTCCACGACTCTCTAAATACACCATCTGCGCGTCGGCCTCATATGGAGCCACCACATACGGCAGATCGAGCTTCTTCAGCTCATGGATCACCTGTGCAGCCATTGTTGGAGTAATGTCCACTGCCTTCTGCAAACAATCAAAAGCAGCCTGTCTGTCGCCCTTCTCTAACAGCTCTATCCCCCTTCGTTTGGCAGACTCCCGACTCTCGCTTCGACTCTTCTCCGTATCGGCCTTGCTAGGCAAATAGTCCCCATCAAACACCATATACGGGGTCACCTGATGATCCAGAAACATCTTGATTCGCCGTAGAACGTAGTCTACATATGCACACGTTGGAACCCCCCTCGCCAGGTCCATACTACACCCCAATGCTGCCTTGTGAAGCCATGCATACCCATCTATCGCAACCGTCTGGCCGCGATAGTCCTCTAGCGTCGTCTTCCGCTCAATCGAACGAAGACACTGTAACAACCCTGTCCACAATTAGTCTCATCTCATCCAGATCAACAACCAAAGCTCGTTTCACTCACCCTTTACTCCCATAGTTCGACTTAAATCATTGATTGTGTCCTCGCGTAACTACGCGTATACTCAAATACCTGCGCGCGTTCCATACGCGCGTTTATCGGACTTAATACCACTAACTCCGTAATAACTACTCTTGCATTGATTTCTGGGGGCACGCCCCCAGACCCCCTGGGTCCGCTTCGCGGAGTTTCGGGTAGAATGACCCGGTACTAACTATAATGGTCTCAAGTGGCAATAAGAATCTTTTATACGACGTGTATTGTTTTCTGGGGGGTACGCCCCCAGACCCCCTGGGTCCGCTTCGCGGAATTTTTGGATAGCTTGACCAGCTACAATGACCTATAATATGAATCCTTTATGTTCCGTGTATCGTTTTCTCGAGCTCTGGGTAGTGTTATTTATTCGTTGAAGCCTCGCAGAGCCACGGGGGTGCAGGGGGCTGGCCCCCTGCAATCCTAACCCAGTTGTGTGTTTTCTGGGGGCACGCCCCCAGATCTGTAATATGAGATTTTAAGCTCGAGTATATTACTTACATGTTGGATTAACTACTGAACACCCCATACGCCTAGAACATGGTGATTAGTTCCAGTTTGGGGTTTTTTGGCCTCCAATTTTTTGACACGCCTTACTAGGGTTCCGACGATCAATGGTCCAATTACTGTGCAAACAAGTATTGCCCATGTTGTTATTAGGAAAAGGTCCGGATTGAACACCCCTGTACTCTGGGCGAGGGATGATATAAGGAATCCTATCTCTCCCCTTGCAACCATTGCGTTCCCCAAGATTAGGGCTGGATATAGTGAAGTTGGTCTCCTTGCCGGCTTTGTATGTGAGGGGTTGGGTTGTTTTTCGGGTGGCTCTTCTTCCGGTTTTGATGTGCCCGGGGAAGTGCTATTAGCAGTTTTAGTCGTTGACTTTTTGGATTTTTCAGATTTTTTCTTCTTGGTCTGTTTATCGGTTGATGACTCTGAAGATTTCTGGAACCGCACAAGCCAAAGCCCACAGAACCATTTTCCAACCATCATCAGTACTGCATATGCAATTCCCCGCCAAACTATTGCCCCTGTGAACATTTCAGATATTGGAATTGAGAAGCCAATTGAAGCAAAAAAGAAAGGTGTCAAAATCCGCTTAACTGCTGGTGCAAAATAAGTATCATAGACGGATTCCCCTGATGGACATTGATTTCCTTCAAATTTTGGATGAGGTACAATATGGTCCCACCAACTTATCACCGCTCCAGCAATGTAGGCTGCAAAGAGATTGGATGTTCCAGCATATGATGACCCTGCCACTAGGCCAATCAACAAGAGGGTATGGATCGTCAGTCCAGAAAACTTGCTTGTTAATGCTCTATTCACAGTTCCCTTTGGATGCTTAACGCGATGAGCATTTAGTTTGATAGTCAGTGGCTGTACGATCCAACGTCCTACTACTGGTACAACGATTGAAAACGCAATTGCGACAAACACTGGACGAATTACAACGGTCGCTGAAAAGGACGAAGAATTGGTTCCTAAGGAGCTTATAACCTGGACCATGACAAGACCGACTACATCATCCATCATTGCTGCAGCACTCAGCACAACACCCATTCTAGTAGTTGCTAGTCCTGTAGTGCTCAGGACCGTAAAGGTGGTTCCCAAGCTAGTCGCGCACAAAGCAGCACCAGCAGCAAAAGCTTGTAATGGAGTTGCCCCTACTAACGGCAAGAGGATATAAGAAAGCCCAATAGGGGCACAGATTCCAGTAAGCGCAACGCCCATAGATAGGAAAACATTGGCCTTGAGAGAATGGAAATCTGTAGAAAGGCCACCATGGAAGACCAGAAGCAATAAGCCCAGGTATCCTAGCTGAACAATTGTCTGCTCTGCGCCTTCCGTCAAGAATTTTCCACCAGGTGTTCCCCAAGCAATCCCAAGGAAGATCTGGCCCAGGAGTCCACAATAAAGAACAGAGTCGACAATCTTGTTAACAACGTTAAGCAGTATGAGCAGTGATGACTGCACAAGAATTACTTCTATCGATGGCTCATGATAGGGCAGAGAAGTATCAGACTTCATAAACAGTCGTAGATGATCGGTGTAGATTACCTAGTGATGCGATCAAAACCTTTGGAGCCACTCTCCCACGTGCATCTTGGCACCCGCTAGCTCTATAGTTATGTCCCAATGCTTAGCTGGCCTTGGACAAGAAGTCGTGCATAAATCCCGTACTCGAGCAACGTAAATTCCAGTACACCGCAGTAAATTCTGTACTGCGCCGACATCACGCTCTATTAGTTACTGAATCCTGAAGCCTTGAGCGAAGCGAGCCCAGGGGTCTGGGGGCGTGCCCCCAGAAAAACCAGTTCTGAGTTAGGATTTGCAGGGGGCCAGCCCCCTGCACCCCCGTGGCTCTGCGAGGCTTCATCGAATAGACCATTTGACATTGACATTGACATTTAATCGGTTTATTATAGAGTCGCCAGGCGCACCCATAACCTCGGCGAAGCCGACTCTGGGAGTCTGGGGGCGTGCATCCAGAAAAGGCAGTTCTGAGTTAGGGACTGCAGGGGCTACTGTTCGTTTACTGCTAGTGGAAAGATTACTTCGATAATCCATCAGGTTATTTTAGAATCCTACTTTCAGCAACTGTTCACGCCCCGTTTCACTGCTTTAACAAACGATTGTCATACATTCTCATCTCCATAGGCGACATGCAAGCCAACAAACAGCTAAGTCCCCAGTACTGAGTATTCTGCTTCTAGAAAGCATACGAGAAAGATTCCAAAACCGCAGTTCTGTTGTGGAACAAACACAAAACCTCCTGCTGTCTTAACCCACAATGAGGGAACTCCCCCAGACCCTCTTGGCTCGCTTCGCTCGATACTATGGGCAATAATTTGCTCTTTCTTATGATGGAGCTCGCAGAACCACGTCCACTCCAATCTTAACTATCGTCTGTTAACTCCGTTTTAGAATAGTTTAGAATAGGAGAAGCAAATAACGTTGCTGAATGTGAAAGATTTATATTATAGAATATTAAGATGGGGAGGGTACTAATTCTGTATCACACAACATGGCAATATGCACTCAGTTCCTGTGGCTTAGCTTTGTGGCAGTATTTGTGGCAATTTTTTAATAGCGCTGAAGCAACAAAACTTTGCCACTAACATCATCACTTTACCAAACACCAAACACCGACCAAAACACAACTAACACAATGATTTTGCGTCAAAAATCTCTTGTATCTTCTAGTATTCCTCACTCTCCAGCACAAACCGTTCTATTCTCCCTAGCAAAATCCTAACCCATAAGAATGTTTTCTGGGGGCACGCCCCCAGACCCCCTGGGCTCGCTTCGCTCGAGATCATGGGTAGCCTTCAGTTCTTTAAGATGAGGTCATACCTACAGGGCAAACTTTCTCTCTTTCGATCGGAAACCTTCAGTTCTTTCTATTCGATGAAGCCTCACAGAGCCACGGGGTACAGGGGGCTGGCCCCCTGTAAAACTAACACCCCAGACCACCAAGGCTCGCTCCGCTCGAGGCTATGGGTAGTGTTCTATTCTCTCTATTCGATGAAGCCTCGCAGAGCCACGGGGGTGCAGGGGGCTGGCCCCCTGCAAACCCTAACCCAGTAGTGGTTTCTGGGGGCAGGCCCCCAGACCCCCTGGGCTCGCTTCGCTCGAGGTTATGGGAAAGAGCCTATTCGCTGAAGCCTCGCAGAGCCACGGGGGTGCAGGGGGCCAGCCCCCTGCAAAATCCCAACTGCGAAGAGCATTGATTGATCGTCCTAAGCATGTCTCAGTCGGCGCAGGAGTTGTATTCTTCCATGTGTTGCTGGAGAGCCGTTCTCTGTGCGAGTCTAAGCTGGCATGATCGAGCCTGAACTCAATCACTGCCAAGCGAGCCCTGGGGGTCTTGGGGGGGTTCGTATTCTGGGCCGAAGGGATCTCGGAGCGAGCCGCCGGCCTGCGAGACAAGCGCAAACAAGTTCGGCCCTTCCCCACGCACTGGACATTTCTGACAGGAACACGATGAGCAGCACACGCGACGAGTGGTTTGCAGACACGGGCGACGAGGAGAACCTCCGCGTGTTTCTGACCCGGCAGCCCCTGGACCCCGTGCTCATGATCAACTTTGTCAAGTCCCCCAAGTGCGGGGCGGTGGTGTATTTTGGCGGCACCACCAGAGACTCGATGGGCGACAAGGGCGTCGTCCATCTCTCGTACGAGGCCTACGTCCCAATGGCCCTCAAGACACTCACCAAAATCGCCCACGAGGCCCGCGAGAAATGGTCCCAGGTCCACAGGGTCGGCATCGTCCACCGCCTTGGACCCGTGCCCGTGTGCGAGGAGTCTGTCATCATCACCGTCAGCGCCAGCCACCGAAAGCAGGCCTGGCAGGCCGGCGAGTGGATCCTCGAACGCATCAAGGAGTCCCTCGAAATCTGGAAAGACGAGAAATACGACGATGGCTCCCACTCCTGGAAGGAAAACCAATCTACTTAACCCTATCAATTAACAAAAATACTCTCTCCTCCATGAACACAGCTCCGGGTTAGGTTTTGCAGGGGGCCAGCCCCCTGCACCCCCGTGTCTCTGCGAGGCTTCAGCGAATAGACTCTTTCCCATAACCTCGAGCGAAGCCCTGGAGGTCTGGGGGCCTGCCCCCAGAAACCACTACTGGGTTAGGGTTTGCAGAGGGCATGCCCCCTGTATCCCCGTGGCTCTGCGAGGCTCCATCGAATAGACTATTATCCATAGCTTCGAGCGAAGCGAGCCCAGGGGGTCTGGGGGCGTGCCCCCAGAAAACAACACTTGGGTTAGGGTTTGCAGGGGGCAGGCCCCCTGCACCCCCGTGGCTCTGCGAGGCTTCAACGAATAGAAACAACTCAACATTACCCATAAACTCGAGTGAATCGAGCCCTGGGGGTCTGGGGGCGTGCCCCCAGAAAACTACTACTGGGTTTAGTTTTGCAGGGGGCCAGCCCCCTGCACCCCCGTGGCTCTGCGAGGCTCCAACGAACACTACCCATAGCTTCGAGCGAAGCGAGCCCAGGGGGTCTGGGGGCGTGCCCCCAGAAACCAGTTCTGGGTTAGAAACCGAAGGGGTCGGGGGGGGGTGGGTAATACGGCTGAAGGTTTGTGCAACAGATGTGAATTGTGGGGAGGTTTCTTTGTGAGTTCTCTATGTATCAGATTTATAGGCCGTGAGTGAGGTTAATAGTATCGTTTAGTAGGGCAGTAGTTGATTTTGAGTTTTTGTTTTCGAGGGTGATTTTGACTTGACGATGGACGTGGGCGACGTAGTCGTGGTAGTTGTAGGTGTCCATGTTGCGGTCCTCGACCATCATTGCGTGGTACTCGTACTCTGCGCCGTCGAGGCTTTGGCGGGCGAGCTGGATGGCGAGGAAGTCGAGGCCGGCTTGCTGGGCAAGGTGGTTGAGGAGGTTTCTGGTTTTACGGTTGATGTCGGTGTCGAGTTCGGGCAGTGCATTGAGGTATGGGTTGAGGTCGGCGAGGTTGGTGATGCCCTGGCCAAAGAGGTCCTCTAGAAGGAGCGGGGACACTTGTTTGTGGAACCAGATGAGGACGCCCTGGCCGTTGTAGACGAGGTAGACGCCGCCCTCCTCGATCTTGTGGGCGGTGGCCTCGATGTTGATTGGCATGACGAATGTGCCATGTTCCGTGTATTCACAGTCCTCTGGACGGTAGTTGTGGAGTCCAATGATGCGAGGGTACAGGTAGAGGGAGAGCTCGTCGGCGTTGAGGGTGTTCATGAGACGCAGGGCGTGGACCCGGCCGTCGGAGAAGACATGAGTTCCACGCAGAGGTCTGGTTTTCTGGAGGGAGAGGAAGTAGATCATGAGACTTCGCAGGGAGATGGGCATTAGGAGTTGAGATGACGGTTGGTTGGCGCCGGTCATTCGCCGATAGGATGCAAATATGTCCACAATCTTTTCGTTCAGCCCGAAGCGAATCTCCTTCAACGGGACCGTGCCAACCTTGGACAGAGCGTTTCTGGTGGCAATCGCCATGCATGAGTCCACATCCACAAAGTTGATGACGGGCTTGTACTGCTGTTCGGTGACGCTGGCTAGAATGTTGTGCACTCGAACCCTGCGTTTACCAGAACTCGAGGTATAGAGCAGTGCGACCTGGAAATGGGCGTCCAGCTTTGTATCCAGCTTCCCGTCGTAGTTGAAGAGCACTCCGACTGTGGTGTGTGGACCCACGAGTCCGATGAAGGGGTCTGCGGCGTGATTGTTGTCTTCTTGGTGAAAGTTGCCGTAATAGGCCTCAACCTGGAGTCCGTTGGAACATCGGACCTTCAAAAGGGCCTGGGTCCCATATTCGCCCCAACTGGCCTTGCAGAAGTCTGCAATGAACTTGCGACCGTCGCGCTCCGGCACGAAGCGAGGGTAGAAGAACTCCTGGCCACCACTGGCGCGACACACCTCGCCGGTGTTGGCCAGATCTATATAGCTGGTGGGGAAGAGGAACAGGTCCATTCCAATACCCGCAGTGGCGTACTTTTTGCCCATGTTCTGGTAGAATTGGTTTGTGGCCACGAGGAGCTCCTTCTCGGTCTCCGCCTTATTCTGTTCGTTCCCATCTCTAAAGAAGAGGTTTCCTGGGCCCCAGGTGGGAAGTGCACTCAACGTCGCGCTCACCTTTCCACCAGATGTCTCCAGAGCCTTGTATGCAGCTTCTAATGCTGCGCCGAACGCTGGCTCTGCGACCTTGTTTTCTGCAAAAACCACGTCGATGCGATCTAGCAGATCCTCAATGATGTTTCGCGCCTCATGGGGATCGACAAACAGACCCTCATCCAGAGGCACAAACGCATCTTCAATATCAGACATGACCATCATCTGAGCCTGTGCAAGATTCGGGTTGAGGTTGTAAAACTGGATGCTGCGATCAAAGGTCATGATCCCAACCTTTGCCCCAGGAGGAAAAAGACTGTTTTCCCCGTACAATGTAGCTCTAATGGCCTCCACTGCGAGCTTAGGCAACTCTCTCTTGACTGCATCTGCACTGACGTCAATAATAAATAGCTGTTGCAGCACCGACGGCGGCATCTCATCCTTCCAATAGGCAGATGGCACCTCGAGATCATACGACCCAAACGCCAGCTCCGGACGCTCCTCCCAATCGATTCTACGATTAGAGGCGTCCGTCGGTTGGTAGTAGTCGGCCTGGACGGGGTTCGAGAACTGGCACATGTTGCACACGAACTTTGTACCTCCCTCGACGAAGAGCATTGATGGGTTTATATATGTTCGGCAACGACGACATCGAGGAAGGTCCACCTGTGTAAAGTCCGCCACAGCAACTGGCTGGCCGTCCCGTTTCTTTGCAAATGGGTGTATTTGCAGCCCCATCGGCAATTGCGTGGAGGCTCTCAATTGTTCCGTAGCCGGCACATTGTACATTGTCAGTCGGGTAAACTCCGGACTAGAGATGCCTTGGTCGAGCACCGCGTAATTGGTGCATGCAGGAGGTGGACACGCGTTCTCAAACGTCTTGAACAGCGGATCTGGACCCAAGCTCTCCTGTGCTCGAGCCCGATCCTGCGCCAACGATGGAATTGCCAGCGACGGTATCGACCCAGACTGCTCCTGCCCCACAGGAACACTCGCAGGCCCCATATCCTGCTGTTGCTGATGTTGATACATCATCGTGCTATTCATTCTTCCGCCGGGAACTGCTGCTGCAGGAGGAGCACGCTGCTGCTGCTGCTGCTGCTGCTGTCCATCCACAGCACTATTCTCAAACGTATGATAGGCATGCGCATTGCGCCACTTCTTCCCTCGTCTATGTGGCTCATTCAGGCCCATATTCTGCATACCCTCATTAATGGGCTCCATCACGTATATACCTTATCCGATGTGTTTTCGTGTTGGCGTGGAACTTCTTCGGTGCATCCCACCGCACTGAGCCGCACATCACTATACGGCCCCCAGACCCCCTGCAACCCTAACCCAGATCTGTCTGAGTAGCTGTTATCCTAACTCTGAACTGGTTTTTCTGGGGGCACACCCCCAGACCCCTGGGCTCGCTTCGCTCGAGGTTCTGGGTTGTCTTTCTTTCTATTCGTGCCCCAGAAAACCAATTCTGGGTTAGGTTTTGCAGGGGGCCAGCCCCCTGCACCCCCGTGGCTCTGCGAGGCTTCATCGAATACAACCCAACGCTCGGCGAAGCCGACCCAGGGGGTCTGGGGGCGTGCCCCCAGAAAACCATTACTGGGTTAGGGTTTGCAGGAGGCCAGCCCCCTGCACCCCCGTGGCTCTGCGAGGCGAATAGACTATTACCCATAGCCGCGAGCGAAGCGAGCCCAGGGGTCTGGAGGCGTGTCTCCAGGAAACCTACTACTGGGTTAGGTTTTGCAGGGGGCCAGCCCCCTGCACCCCCGTGGCTCTGCGAGGCTTCAACGCATAGAAAGAAATGAACACTTTTTTGACATTTAATCAGTTTATTATAGAGTCGCCAAAAGAAAGAAACGAACAGTACCCATAACCTCGCGAAGCGAGCCCAGGGGGTCTGGGGGCATGCCCCCAGAAAACAACACTTGGGTTAGGTTTGCCCGGAGGGTGGCAGAAAACAGGCTAGGATTACAAATCATCGCTTCTTTTTCTTTCATTCGATCAATTGATTGATTCGAAAGATGAAAGTAAGTGAATTTACTCCAGAGGGTGAGTTTACCCTGACTGATGGATGAAAGTTGGCGCGCGTAGAAGCGCGCGCTTTTCCCCGCGGAAATGTGGCCTACCGCGGAACTTGAAAGTCCCAATTCACTGATAAAAGTTCTCCTTCGCCTTACGTACGGATTCTTGACTTGACAAAGCGTTTGTTGGCGACAGAGAGATTTGTTGGTATGTGATTGGAGATGGATACAAGAAGGTTGAAGGCAATAATGTTTGGTTGCTGCGTCGCCCTTGTATGAAGTTTGGAGAATGGTGCTGACAGGGTGAAGAATTTGACAATTGGATTAGGGTATTGACTACACTACACGCGCCGGTTATCAACAACAACAACGAAGAGTCAGTAGTGGACACAGTAAGGAGCAAGAACAACAATGAGTGACTCTCTACGCGACAGGCTGGACTCGGTAAGTACACGCAAGATACAGCCACAACGCCACGCGACGAAATACTGACCGAGACGTATAGCGGGACATGTCCCCTGGGCGACAGCGATCCAGGTCTCCTGGCAGATATCACCGCAGATCATCCAGATCGCGTTCCAGAACACCGCCTGTCAGAGGTTTTACCGCCATGGGCAAGGACGGCGCCTCTGCCCAGGAACGAAGAATCTACGTCGGAAACCTTCCATACAGCGTCAGATGGCAAGACCTCAAAGACTATATGAAAGATGGTAAGTATCCTCCATTTCACTGCCTCTTCAACCTTGCTTTTCTAGTGACTTCTCGCTTTTCTCGAGTTTTTTCTCTAACCCAGAACTGGTTTTCTGGGGGCACGCCCCCAGACCCCGTGGGCTCGCTTCGCTCGAGGTTATGGGTAGTGTTCAAGTTGTTCCTATTCGTTGAAGCCTCGCAGAGCTACGGGGGTGCAGGGGGCTGGCCCCCTGCAAAACCTAACCCAGAACTGGTTTTCTGGGGGCAAGCTCCCGGACCCCCAGGGCTCGCTTCGCTCGAGGCTATGGGTAATAGTCTATTCGTTGAAGCCTCGCAGAGCCACCGGGGTGCAGGGGACTGGTAGTAGTTGGTGAGCTCGCTTTAGTTGAAGAGGGTTTGATTTGTGTGTGTGATTGCTGACGATGCTGTTTTTTGTAGCTGGAGAAGTTGTATTTGCCGATGTTATGACAAGTAATGGAAGATCGAAGGGATGTGGAGTTGTGGAGTTTACGACTGTGCGGGAAGCGCAGGAGGCTATTGACATGTTTAACCATCGCTCGTTTAAGGGCAGGGAGCTGTTTATTAGGGAGGACCGGGCAAGCGCACCAACAACGCGGTTTGGTGGTCCTCCTCGTGGCGGTAGTGCAGATTATGGGCGTGGTCGACCCAGAGATCGTGGCCCGCCACCCCCTCCGCCTCCAACGGGCGGATACAAGCTGTTTGTGTCCAACATCCCCTTCCAGTCGAGCTGGCAGGATCTGAAGGACCTGTTCAAGCGAATGGGCCCGGTTCTACGAGCCGACATTCGAACCATGCCGGACGGGCGTTCCCGAGGCTACGGTACAGTGGTATTTGAGTATGCGCGGGATGCGGATGAGGCCATTGCTGCGTACAATGGCTGGGAATGGCACGGGCGTCCGCTCGAGGTTCGTGAGGACCGCTATGACTCTGGTCTATCTGGTGGAGGCGGCGATCGCCGTGATCGCGACCGTGGCGGTGATAGCTATCGTGGATATGGCTATCGTCGTGGTAGTGGCAGTGGTCGTGGCGGTTCTCCGCCACCCCCACCCCCTCCTCCACCACCAGGACCAGGCGACGACGACAATGAGATGCTGGAGGATGGCGAGCCCCTCAACAGCGACTTCACCCAGCACGCGTCAGGTAACGGCTATCCGAGCGAAATCATCTACGTCGACAACTTGCCGTGGTCGACCACCAACCAGGACCTGGTGGAACTGTTTTCAACCGTGGGCAATGTTGACCGCGCCGAAATCAAGTTCTTGCGCAATGGCAAATCAGCCGGCGTGGGTGTCGTCAAATTCGACACCCCAGCCTCTGCCGAAATCGCCATTGCAAAGTTCTCTGGTTACAACTATGGCAACCGCGACCTAAAACTCTCTTATGTCTCCTATCCAGAAGATCAAGCTATGCAATTTGATTAAATAATTTAATATTCGTTGATTGGTTCAAAAATAAATCTAAAACCTTAAACCCTCATCTGGGTTAGGATAGCAGGGGGCCAGCCCCCTGCACCCCCGTGGCTCTGCGAGGCTTCATCGAATACTACCCAAACCTTGACCGAAGAGAGCGCAAAACGAAAAGAAGATATCATTAGAATAATAGTAGACCTACTTTGGTTGGTTTGTTATCTTCTGCGAAGCAGAGCTAACGCTTTTTTTTGTTTCGTTAACGTTACGATTGCAGGGGCCAGCCCCCTGCACCCCCGTAGCTTTGCGAGGCTTCATCGAATGCTACCCAAACCTTGACCGAAGAGAGCGCAAAACGAAAAGAAGATATCATTAGAATAATAGTAGACCTATTTTGGCTGGTTTGTTATCTTCTGCGAAACAGAACTAACTTTTTCCTTCCTCGGTTAGCATTACGACTGCAGGGGCCAGCCCCTGCTCCCCCGTGGCTCTGCGAAGCTTCATCGAATACCCAAAACCTCGACCGAAGAGAGCCCAAAAAGAAAAAAAGATATCATTAGACAGAGAGTTGACCTGGTTTATCCGGTCTCTTATATTCTGTAAAACCGAACTTTTTGCTTCTTTTCTGGAGAAAAAAGATCTCTTCCCAGAACTATCACTTTTGCTTCTTCTCTGGAAAGATTGTATCATTAGAATAAGAGTAAACCTAGTCTCGCCAGAATAATAATAGATCCGGATTGTCTGGTCTGTTATCTTCCGCGGAGCAGAACGCTTTTCCTCTTTTCTCGAAAAGAACATATCATTAGAATAATAATAGACCTAGTTTGTTGGGTCTGTTATCTCTGCAAGGCAGAATCAACGCTTTTGCTTCTTTTTTGGAAAAGAAGATATCATTACAACAATAGTAGACCTAGTTTTTCATTTTCTGCGAAGCAGAACCAACGCTTTTGCTTCTTTTCTGGAAAAGAAGATATTATTAGAACAATAGTAGATCTAGTTTGTCTCATTTGTTGTGGAGCTGTTCTAAGGTCATTTATCTGTTCATTGAAGCCTCGCAGAGCCACGGGGGTGCAGGGGGTTGGCCCCCTGCAAGCCCTAACCCAATAGTGGTTTCTGGGGGCACGCCCCCAGACCCCCTGGGCTCGCTTCGCGAGGTTATGGGTACTGTTCGTTTCTTTCTATTCGTTGAAGCCTCGCAGAGCCACAGGGGTGCAGGGGGCCAGAAGTGGTTTCTGGGGGCAGGCCCCCAGACCCCCAGGGCTCGCTTCGCTCGAGGCTATGGGTAATAGTCTATTCGATGAAGCCTCGCAGAGCCACGGGGGTGCAGGGGGCTGGCCCCTGCAAACCCTAACCCAGTAGTAGTTTCTGGCCCCAGAACCCCTGGGCAGCAGCAGAGTATATAGAGTAGGGAATAAATATTATTTTGGGAGGGGATGGACGAGTCTGCGTTCTACTTCAGTTTCCTTGCCCTCCTCCTCCTCGCCCTCGAACTTGAGCCTGCACTTGCCGTCGCGCTTCATGGCGATGACCTCTGCGCGGTAGAAGGTGGTGGTCTCCGGGTAGCGGGCGATGACCTGGGCGCCGGGGGGGAGGTGGGGGAGGGCGTTGATTGTGTGTGTGTCGTCTGGGTTAGGGATGAGGATGAGGTCTCTGATGCCCGCCTTGTACGACTGGCCGGGGTTATTGTTCTCGTCGGGCTCCGGGTCCTGCACCTCGTAGCGCACGCCCTCCGTGTAGACCTTTGTGACCTCGCACTGGATCCACTCCTCCTCGGGCGTGTTGCGCACCTTGGACAGGTGGAACGCCACCTGCGACCCGAGCGTCGGCTTTCCCGATGTCGTCGCGGGGGGCGCGGGGGGGCTCGTGTTCCGCCGCTTCTTCTTGCTGGGGGGCCCCCCGGCCCCCGGCGACTGCGTGTGGTCGCGCTCGGCCCGCAGGGACACGAGCGACGTCAGGTACGACTGCGCCGACTTCAGCGACTCGTACTCGTGCACCCGGCCCTGCTTCTCCGCCTCGTACTCCGCGACAAGCCGCGCAAGCGACCCCTGGAACCCGTCCAGGTCCTCGATCCCCGTCAGGTCCGGGATGTGCTCGTGCTGGTCGTCCGCCACGGCTATCGCCGCCGACCGCTCGTGCGCAGACTTCACGTTGTTCACCACGTTCCGCCACAGCTCCTCGTGGGGCGACGCGTTCGCAGCTGCCCTCGACCTCGCTCGTGCTGCCATGCTGCTCCTCTCCCCATCCCTCCCCTGCCCTCACGTACTTCGTACTCGGTATCCCGGTACCCTAACCCTAGTACACTAGTTAATATAATTAATATTTCTGCGGCAAAACCTAACCCAGGTGTTTTCTGGGGGCACGCCCCCAGACCCCCGGGGCTCGCTTCGCGAGGTTATGGGTAGTGTTCTGTTCTTACTATTCGTCGGAGCCTCGCAGAGCTACGGGGTAAAACTAACCCAGTATGTTTTCTGGGGACACGCCCCCAGACCCTCTGAGCTCGCTTCGCTCGAGGTTATGGGTGGTGCTTCATAGCTGTTAGCGCTAGCTTAATTACATGAAGCTTGATTAAGCTTAAGTGTATATACATGAATAAATATCATCGATATCGGTACTTAAGCTTTTGAAATAGTATATTACTAAATATTAATCGGCATTGCTGACCACATATATATGCATACTTGGCGCCGGCCTAGCTATATATATAAGTGGGCTATACCATGCCGCCCGGCCCGGCAAATATATTAATATTAATTACGTGCAGCTAACTATAGGGATATCATGATCATAATCTAGCTATATATATCGAATGTATATATCCATGTACATGTTTCAATTAATTGCAATTGCAATTAATTGTACGTATGCATACTTGAATATTAATGCCTCCTGTATGCTCGATCCGGCCTCGTGATCATATATATATGCATACAATTTCTTGCTACATACGTGGTGTCTATAAGCGTACGTAGCGCATGGTCACGTTAATTAAGATCGAAATTAAATCGTACTCATAGCTATAGGAATCGTTCACAAGTTTACTGCATGTATGTTAGCAATTCTGTTTGAGAAATGCTGCTAATGTTTAATTTGGTCTTAACCCTATATCATGTATATATGTGCGTACGCGTGGTACTTATATACCGGCCGCCGAGGACGCCTCCACGCCACCTGACAGCTAGGGCTCCTCGATCGCTCGAACTGGTTATATGGGCCGCCGGTCTTCGAGTTGCTCGTAATTACTATCCGTTTGAGCCTCGTAGAGCCACGGGGGTGTAGGGGACTGGCCCTCTGCAAATCCTAATCAGAATATTACCTGCATGGAAACAGTTCACCGACCCCAGGAATGGCTTCGTGAAGATAGCCCAATGGCCAAAAAATAATTTGCAGGGGCCAGCCCCTTGCATCCCCATGGCTCTGCGAGGCTTCAGCGAATAGAAAGACTGAATGCAGCCCACGACCTCGAGCGAAGCGAGCCCAGGGGGTCTGGGGGCCTGCCCCCAGAAATACCAGTTCCGGGATAGTATTTGAGGGCTAACCAAGTCAGTGTATGGAGTCGGTATATTGTATGGAATAGTACTGTGGATTGTAATCTCTAAACAGGCTAGAATATTGATTTTAGTTGTTTGTTTGTTTGTTTGGCCATTTCACATTGGTGCTTTGTTATGGCTTTATCCATTAGAGGTGTCCTGACATTGAGGAAATCAGTGTGAAAACTCCTGTGGTTGCCAAAAGGTCTAGTTTTCTGGGAGCACGCCCCCAGACCCCCTGGGCTCGCATGGCTCGAGCTTATGGTGGCTTTTTTCTTCTTTCTATTCGTTGGAGCCTCGCAGAGCCACGGGGGTCCTAACCCAAAAGTGGGTTTTCTGGTCCCCTGGGTGCGCTTCTCTCGAGTTTATGGGTAGCGGTTTAGTCTTCTATTCGTTGAAGCCTCGCAGAGCCACGGGGGTGCAGGGGGCTAGCCCCCTGCAAACCTAACCCAGGTGTGGTTTTCTGGGGGCACGCCCCCAGACCCCCAGGGCTCGCTTCGCTCGAAGCTATGGGTTAGTGTTCGACTGCTGATAGATTTGATTGTGGATGTTACTCTGTTAATTAGTCGTTGCGATAATTGAACAATTCTGAAAAAAATTGGTCTATGCCTTCACTTTCTTCACTGAAGAGAAGAGAAGGGTCGATTGGACGTTGCCTTCCGCACTACGGCTGGAGAAGACCTAATTATCGACTGGAAATCGCCGGATTCGTTGTCGCCGTGTGATTAACACTTTTGACAGCGTAGCAGGGATGGCGCTTTTGGTTCTTTTTTTAAAAAGAACAGTTCTCAGAGACAGAGTGGATCAACGGAATTAACTTTTTAGTCAAGCATATGACAGTGTACACCTAAGAAAAGGTTATCTATTAAACGACTGGTTAATTTTCTGGGGGCACGCCTACAGACTTCCATGGTTCCGCTTCGCGGAAGGCATTGAGGCCTGTTATCTTCCCCGAAACAGCACAAACGCATTTGCTTCTTTTTCTGGACAATTTACGTTCTGGTCTCGTAGTGTAAAATCCCTATCAATTGATAATTTGGAGCCCCCCAGGGCTAATGTTTTTTAAAAAGAAAAACACCTTTTAACGATTGTATCACATGGCCAACGATTTCGGTTTTGTTTTAGAGAAAAATACTCAGATCGAACCAAAGTTGAACAGTGTTAAAACGGGCCAACTGTTTAGACAAACGTAAGACAGCGTACACCTAAGAAAAGAAAGATATCCTTTACAACAACTGGTAGAATTTCTGGGGACAGGCCCCCAGACCCCCGTGGTCCGCTTCGCGGAAGGTATAGGGTCCTGTTGTACTCTGCGAAGCAGAACAAACGCTTTTTGTCTCGTTTTTTGGGCGATTTACGTCAAAACCCCGTCGGCCAAAATCAATACCAATCAACGGTTTGAAAAATACTACTCGGTTAGGATTTGCAGCCCTGCACCTCCGTGGCTTTGCGAGGCTTCAACGAATAGAAGGTATGAACCACTACCCATAGCTTCGAGCGAAGCGAGCCCAGGGGGTCTGGGGGCGTGCCCCCAGGAAGACAACTGGGTTAGGGTTTGCAGGGGGTCTGGGGGCGTGCCCCCAGAAAACCAATTCTGGGTTAGGATTTGCAGGGGGCCAGCCCCCTGCACCCCCGTGGCTCTGCGAGGCTTCAACGAATAGAAAGAACTGAACGCTGCCCATAGCTTCGAGCGAAGCGAGCCCAGGGGGTCTGGGGGCGAGCCCCCAGAAACCACACCTGTTTTAGGTTCCAAATGGAGAGAAGGGGGAGTCTATGTTAATGCGAGATAATAATGTACAGGATTTCTAGAGTTTGTCGCCCATGAACTTGATGAAGGTTTTCTGGCGCCAGTCGGGCTTTCTATCTGGATGTTCAAAGTCCTGGCGCTCCATTTTGGTGGTGTGTTGTTTGAGGTTGTCGACCTCGGTTTTGAGGGCCTGCTGAATGACTGGGTCGCACGTGACGAGGAGGAGGTTAGTTTCGAGGTCGTGGGTGTACGCGCGTCGCGTGTAGTTTGAGGAGCCCACGACTGTGAGGAACGGTGCCTCTTCATCGGGGTTCGTGATCCAGAGACCTTTGGCATGGTACGACCAGCCATCGGGCGTGTTCACGACCCCACGCTTCCACTCGAGCAGGTCGACCTGCTTGTTACGGCGACGTGCCTCGTCGAGGAAGTTCATCGCCAGCTGCGAATAGGCTGCCGGCAGGAGACCAGACACGCCGGGGGACCGGTAGAACCCGTTTGCCTCTGGTGCGGCTGTGATGACCGTCGGAGGACGGGCCGGCGCCGTGTTGAGCAGCTTGTCGCGAAGCATTGGATGGATGTTGAAGTAGCCCGCGGTGAGCGTCCAGCCGAAGCGGTCGGTGCCTGCCATTGAGAGCACGCGTGCCAGGGCCGTGAGCTCGGTCGAGCGGTCCGTGGCGCCGAACAGCTGCGAGAACTGTGACACCGGGTACACGTATGTGAGGTACTGGGCCCCCTCGGCCTCGGCGACGCCCCCCTCAGCCCCGGCCGAGGGGGGTGATGGGGTGTTCTGGGGGCCCAGGAGGGGGCGCAGGGCCTTCGAGGCCTCGCGGACGTAGTTCACGGGGTCGACCGTGGGCTCTGGCAAAGTGTAGACATGGGGCCAGTCGAGTACAAACCCCGCCTTCCGCTTCGTACTGGGTAGTACTCGATAGCTGAGTCCAGCTACCGTTTGATGCACCCGGAAGTAGTAATCCGTCAGAGCCCGACTACGAAAGACCATGTATCGGTCCTGACGGTTCGTGAAGTAGTCCCGCGACAGGTTCGCCCCCGACAGAATGATCTCGTCGTCGAACCCGTACAGCTTCATGTGCTGTAGCCCCCAGCCCTCGTTGAAGCGTCGTGGAACCACCTGTTTCCGCACTCCGTGCAAATTCGGCGTGTGATACATGCATACATGCACGCGTCGCTTTCCGTGTTTTTCCACGAGCGCCGCAAGGAGTGAGGCGCTGCAGGCCCCCGGAGCCTCGCGCGTGCCCCGGAGGGCGTCTGTGAGAATATGGACCTCGAGGTCTGGGTTTTTGCCCAGGGCCCGGTCGAGACAGTCCACGAGCTCGGTCTCCGACCGGCCCACATACAATGTGGCGAGGAAGACACGTCGCTCGGCCGTGAGGATCCGCTGCTTCAACGCCTCGTAGAAATCAGCCGGGCGATGGAGCACCTCGATCTGATCGCTCGTCAGCGGGAACCGCGGGGCCAGCGAGTCCAGCTGGTTCAGCGTCGACTGCACATGCGGATGGAACGACGAAAAACACATCCTGTGCGAACGTCGAACCCTGCTCACTACAGCTAACGCCCTCGTGCTAGGCCGCAGAAACATAGTGTCGAACTTGTAAAGCCGCTCACCTCCAATGAAATTCTCCCCTTCTCACTCTCTCACAACGTCGGCATCCCGACGACGCCCCCCGACCCCCGACCCCCCGTGAAACGAGGGTGGTTTCTGGGGGCATGCCCCCAGACCCCCGTGGCTCTGCGAGGCTCCCTGGGGTTTTCGATGGGCCCATTGACAGTCTAAACTATTATTAAGCCTCGCAGAGCCACGGGGGTGCAGGGGGCTGGCCCCCTGCAAAACCCTAACCCAGAAGTGGTTTCACGCCCCCAGACCCCCAGGGCTCGCTTCACTCGAGGCTATGGGTAGCGTTCTATCTTTCTATTCGGTGAAGCCTCGCAAGCCACAGGGGTGCAGGGGGCTGGCCCCCTGCAAACCCCTAATCCAGAAGTGGTTTTTCTGGGGGCACGCCCCTAGACTCCCTGGACTCGCTTCGCTCGAAGTTACGGGTAGTGGATTCTTCTTTCAATACTTTGATAGCCTCGCAGAGCCACGGGGTGCAGGGGGCTGGCCCCCTGCAAAAACAACCCTTCGCGTTTCTTGGGGGCGTGCTGACCTGAGAGGTGATATAAAGTTTCTGAGGTCGTCAGTGTACCGAGTAGCAATATGGCTTTCGGGTCTTGGTTTGGTAGATATGAGGGTGGTGTTAGACAGATGTGAGAAAGAATAAGTCCAGTAAATAAGGCGCTTGTACTGTTTGGAGCTATATCTGTTTTTAAATCTTCACATATTCCTATGTGGCCCATTAACTTTCCTTTAGTGAATTTCGGATTCGTTTTTGGAAGCTTCTAGTCTTCTGGAGGCAGAATTAGCGCTTTGCATATTTTTTGGTGAAGAAGGATTCAGGTCCAGTGCTAACTGACACATGAAATCGAGCGGTCGAACTAAAATAGTATGTAAGGTGCTTGTCCCGTATTTCTTGATATACGGGAGTTTAATACAATATAGATCTAGATAACTTGAATCGCATAGATGCATGCATGTAACATCGTCGTGGAAAGAGCTATAGGCAGGCTAACTATATATATATTAAATTGCACGCATGCATGCTTCTTGATGTCTAAAGAGTGCTTTTGCTACTTTTCTAGAAAACAGCCGGACTAACAGTCCAATCAAGGCATCCGTTATGTAAGTCGAGCTAATACACATCTAATATTCGTCTACGTGGAGCCAAATAATGCATTTGCATCTTTTTCTACGATCATGATCAGGTACTGTACATAATATACAGCTGACTCGCGTGGAGAGCTAAAAAAAAAACGTTGTTAAACAATGATACGTGCCTATATCGGGAAACTGCGTTCTACACCTCATGCACAAACCAAAGCTAACCAAACCCAAATAAGGTCTCATTCTACAATCCTAATTAGTTATATCCAGTACTAGCTATATTACTGGTTCCTGGGGCACGCCCTCAAACCCTCTGGGTCGGCTTCGCCGAGATTTGGGTTAAACTGGTCTTCTGCGAAATAAAACTAATGCTTTTGCTTCTTTTCTGGAAAAGAAGAGCATATTAGTCTTTGTACCAACCGCTGGGTTCATATTTTTGGGGGCACGCCCCCAGACCCCCTGGGTCGGCTTCGCCGAGATTTGGGTAGAAGTGATCTTCTGGGAAGCAGAACCAAAGCTTTTGCTTCTTTTCTGGAAAAGAAGAGTACTATTAGCCTTTGTACAACATTTCTGGATCAGTTCTGCCAGGTAAAATTCATGGCTCGTGCTAGGTGGAACTGAAATCCTTAGTTCTTCTCTGGGAAGAGGGAATTTTATTCTATCGGTTCTTACGAGGGTGGCAATTCGTGAAACCTAGATTTCTTGTTGATAACTTAGATAAGCACAACCAACACAGAAAATGCTGTTCTAAGCATAGAAGCAATTGTTTGACTTGATGTTTCGATTGATCTAGTTGCTCCGACACCTGCAATGCATGCATCTCCTTGGTGGCGAAGTTGGCTTTCGCGGGACATACACTCAGAAAATCCTCCTTCTGACTTCGGCAAGGACAAATCAGTACTTGTGAAGTAAAGAGTTGTATTTAGTTACTGTATGGGAAACTAGAAAGCAATTGCTGACGATGTAAATCTCAGTTACGGTATACGGTATGTGTACAGTACATCACATCGGACCTCAACAGCCGTACCCATAAACACTCCAGTCTTCAAACAGGTATTACTAAGCGTTGAGTCCTTATCGAAACGACCAATACTTAGTAGTATTCTTCCTTTTCCAGAAAAAGAAGCAAAAAGGTCTAATTCTGCTTCGCAGAAGGCAATGGGCTCTCCATACCTCGGAGAAGCCGACTTACCACCCATTCGTCCAGTTGAACCTTCTTTTTCTAGAAAAAGAAGCAAAAAGCGTTAGTTCTGCTTCGCAGAAGGTTATGGGCTGCCGAAACCTCGGCAAAGCCGACCCTGGGGGGTCTGGGGGGCGTGCCCCCCAAAAAAACCAGTCTATTCGTCTAATTGAACCTTCTTCTCCAGAAAAAGAAGCAAACCGTTAGTTCTGCTTCGCAGAAGACCACTTCTACCCAAACCTCGGCGAAGCCGACCCTGGGGGGTTTGGGGGGCGTGCCCCCCAAAAAGGCCGTTCTATTCGTCTAGCCAAACCTTCTTTTTCCAGAAAAAGAAGCAAAAAGCGTTAGTTCTGCTTCGCAGAAGACCACTTCTACCCAAAACTCGGCGAAGCCGACCCAGGAGGGGTTTGGGGGGCGTGCCCCCCAAAAAACACACCGAACGAACTGCAAACGGGTATGATGCAGCGGAAACCAATTGGATGGGATGAAGCTAGGATTAAGGGACCTGTAATGCAGGGGATTCGCCGTGCGGGCGGTAAAGTAGTACACGGGAGAGTCGAATAGGCAATTGATCGTCGTCATCATCATCAACTGTGTATCCTTACGTAATGGATATGCACACGTTGTCGAGGATCGAAAGACAGACGCATGCATGCCTTAATTTCACGCCTTGCGCGTTCCAGCGCTAGTTCGGTTATCGTGATGCCTCAGCACGATAACGTATACAGCTCTTTCCATTGATAACACTCTCCCAGCCCAACCTCTATTTCCCGCCTCGTGCGCGGCCGAGGACTCGCCGTGATGTCGCTCCGTTCCGCAGTTTTCCCGCTCAGAGACACTGTGGCCCCTGGCCGGACCTTAGTCAGCGTCACCAAAATTTTCGTCTGACTGATCGACATAAATTAAGCTCACGGCGATGACGTAAGCGGAAAATACTCGCAGCAGGGCCTTGCCGGAAGCGGCCTCCCGACGGCCGATCCATGCACACACGGCTGTACCGTCCAACTTAATTTTTGGCACATGCTGGCGATCCTCTGCTAGCCAAGCGGCCGCTCGACGACGATTAATCCGGAGGGGCACCGTCCCACTTCGTCCCACCACACCCAACACACCAGGAACGAGCCTACACGTACGAGTTCTGCGGCCAACACACGCTAATGGCTGGCTCCGGGCCTCTCCTAACACTATATATTGCTATCAGCCCCCCCTGTGGCCCGCCGCTATCGCAGCCCCTAGCCCACCCAGATGCAACGTGGCATCAAAACAATTTTCTGCCTGAAACCAAACGGCCCTCCTACACATGCCGCATCAGGAAGGCGCGACGCGGACCGACTATTTAGGAAACACGTGCACGCGCCGCGAAACATCATCTCAGGCCGAGGTGCAGGAACGGGCCCTTCTCGTCCGCTATCCTCCGTCCCCTACCCGAAACTAAAAAAAAAAATACCCAAACACACTCATCGACATTCTAAACAAACAGAAACAAGTCCCAGACATTCGTAAAAAATTTCCATATCTTATCCTCTTTCGGCCCACTCTTATCCATCTATCTCGGCCTGCGCCGTTTTCTCCCAACCACACACCCGTTGCTATGACAACAACAACACTTAATCCTCGAGCCTTTTGCAGGGGGCTGGCCCCCTGCACCCCCGTTGCTCTGCGAGGCTCCATCGAATAGAATAAACCACTACTGAACCTAGCGAAAACAGCTCTGGGCCAGGAATGCAGGGGGCTAGCTCCCTGCACCCCCGTGGCTCTGCGAATAGAATAAACTACCACTGACCCTCGGACAAAAACGGCTCTGGGCCAGGATTGCAGGGGGCTAGCCCCCTGCACCCCCGTGGCTCTGCGAGGCTTCAACGAATAGAAAAGCAAGCTACTAGTAATAACGCTCGTTCAGTACCCTCTAGTGCAGCGAGATCAGGGTGTCAGGGTGTCAGGGTGTCTGAGCGCATAACAGACAAATCCGTTAGGATTCCATCGCTTCAACGAATAGAAGGACTAAATCACCACCCATAGCTTCGAGCGAAGCGAGCTCAGCGGACCTGGGCCGTGTCCCCAGAAAACAGTTCTGGGTTAGGATTAGGATTACAAGGTTCCAACGAATAGAACAAGTGGACTACTACCCATAACCTCGAGCGAAGCGAGCCCAGGGGGTCTGGGGCTAGCCCCCAGAAAACAGGTGTTCTGGGTTAGGATTACAAGGTTTCAACGAATAGAACAAGTGGACTACTGCCCATAACCTCGAGCGAAGCGAGCTTTGGGGGTCTGGGGGCGTGTCCCCAGAAAACCAGTTGTGGGTTAGGCTCTAGAGTCTATTACCCATAGCCTCGAGCGAAGCGAGCCCAAGGGGTCTGGGGGCTGGTCCCCAGAAAACAGGTGTTCTGGGTTAGGAAAGAAAGGGGTCTGGGGGGTGTTAGTGGTGGAAGTCACGTGAAAGTCACGTGGTTGGGTGGTGGTTGGGAGAGCTGGGATAAGTGAGAGGGGTGAAAATTTGGAGGTTAGGAGGAAGGATAACAGGATGATTCGAGGGCTAGTGACGGGCATAGGCCATCGACGGCTGTTTTCGACGCGCGGAGCGGTTGCTCTGAGCAAGTTCCAGGGCCAGTATGGCGGGAGTGGACGACGGGGGCCGTTTGGTGGTGGGTTTAGACAGCAGCAGCAGACGACGAAGCTGCCGGCAGACGGCAAGCTGACGGTGGGCTACGTGCTGCACGGCCAGTTCACGCGCAACAACACGATACTGACGCTCACACGACGGTATCGCCGGGTCGGGAAGAAGGCCGAACACATGTCGCTGATGGAGCAGCTGATCGAGAAGGTGCGGCCCCAGCAGGAGGTCAAGCTCTCGCTCTCCACCGGCCAGCTGGGCTACCGCAACACCAAGCAGGGCGAGTACGAGGCCGCCTTCCAGACCGCCGCACGCATGTTCAAGCTCATGGAGGAGCGCGGCTACACCGACAAGGAGCTCGAGCTCGTCTTCAGACAGTTCGCTGACGGCCGTGAGGCCTTCCTCAACGCCCTCAACGGAAAGGAGGGCAACAAAATCCGCCCCCTCGTCTCCAGAGTTACTGACGGAACCAGAATCCGCTTCGGTGGCAGCCGCCCCCCTAACAAACGTCGCCTATAATCTTGTACATATCAATTCTAACATTTTGTCACGTGACCTCAACTTGAGGCCCCCTAACCTAACCCACAACACACTGCTTTTTTCTTCGTATTCCTAACCCAGAACACCTGTTTTCTGGGGGCTAGCCCCCAGACCCCCTGGGCTCGCTTCGCTCGAGGTTATGGGCAGTAGTCCAATTGTTCTATTCGTTGAAATCTTGTAATTTTAACCCGGGACTGTTTTCTGGGGTATGCCCCCAGATCCCCTGGGCTCGCTTCGCTCGAGGTTACGGGCAGTAGTCCACTTGTTCTATTCGCTGAAAGCTTGTAATTCTAACCCAGAACTGCTTTCTGGGGGCACGCCCCCAGATCCCCTGAGCTCGCTTCGCTCGAAGCTATGGGTAGTGATTTAGTCCTTCTATTCGTTGAAGTGATGGAATCCTAACAGATTTGTCTTTTATGCCCTCAGACACGCTGATCTCGCTGCGCTAGAGGAGAATGAACAAGCGTTATTACTAGTAGGTCATTTTTCTATTCGTTGAAGCCTCGCAGAGCCACGGGGGTGCAGGGGGCTGGCCCCCTGCAATCCTGGCCCAGGGATGTTTTCAGTAGTGGTTTATTCTATTCGATGGAGCCTCGCAGAGCCACGGGGGTGCAGGGGGCTGGCCCCCTGCAATCCTAACCCAGAAGGGTTTTTGGTCCCCCCAGACCCCCATACACCGGTTTGGCCGAGGTGTAGAACTGACTGTCGTTTCAACGCTTTTTGCTTCTTTTTCTGGAAAAAGAAGAATATTATAGGACAATTGACTGCTGGGCCAGTTGGTTTCTTGCGCAGACCCTTTGTTGAGTTGATTTTTTTTAGGTTTGGACCCGGGTACAGCGGTTCATAGTCTTTTTTTTTTTTTTTTTTTTTTTTTTTTTTTACAAATTACGTGTCATAGAGAACAGACTACCAAAAATTCGGCGAAGGCTACTGGCATGGGAGTTTTGGTGGGTGTGTGTGTGCCTAAGAAAAATCCAGCTGGTGGATATAGGTTTATCGTAGACGAGATAAGGTTGATTAATTGATAAAAATGACGATGGGAAGGGGTGGGAGATGGGTTAGGGTTCGGGAAAATTTTTTCGGAACGGGCGCTTGTGATTGGGCAGAACGGAAGGACGGGAAAAAGCAAATAAGGTTTAATATGCATGATTAGGTCATTTCCCAAAGGGGATGGTTGTTCCGTCGATGTTTGCTTTTGCTGGGCATAATCCGTTATCTGCGGCTCAAAAGAAAAGAGAGACAGTACTGACGTAGGTCAGCGCGAGTGAAAAAGAAATATGGTTGTTTTGCAAACTATAAAAGGGCGACTTTTCTGCTCCGATTAGCTTCTATCAACCAACAGTCAGTTCTCTCTTTAACTACTACTCTACTACTACCACTACTACTACAATGGCCGCTACTACTGGAATCACCCACAACTTCGACGTCAACGGCGTCCTGTTTGATCTTGACGGCACTCTGATGCTGTCGACCAACTGTGTTGAGAAGTTCTGGCACGAGTTTGGCGAGGAGCATGGCATTGACTCTCACGAGCTTTTGAAGACCTCGCACGGCCGACGAACAATTGATATTCTGGAGATGTGGAAGCCGGAGATGGCTGACGAGAAGACCTCTGGTGAGCTTGAGGCCACCATTCCAGTCAAGTTTGCTTCCTACGCTCAGCCAGTTCCAGGTGTTCAGGAGCTTAGAGACGCTCTCCCACCATCACAATGGGGCATTGTCACCTCTGGCACTCTGCCAATGGCCTCTGGCTGGTTGAAGCACTTCCTGAAGTTCGAGCAGCCAGTCTGCTTCATCACTGCCGAATCTGTCAAGGAGGGCAAGCCAGATCCATCCGGCTACAAGCTCGGTGCCCAGGAACTGGGTCTTGACAAGTTCCTTGTCTTCGAGGACGCTCCTGCTGGTATCAAGGCCGGTAAGGACGCTGGCGCTACCGTCATCGGCATGGCTACCACTTACGATGCTGAGCACGTCAAGAACGCTGGTGCCGACATTGTCATCCCAGACTTGCGATCAGTCAAGGTTAACAACTGGGATCCAACTACCAACACCCTCTCCCTCACCTTTGAAAACTGCATCTACTAAACATCTCTCCACCTAGAACAAAAAAAAAGCCAAAACAACAACGCATTGCATAGAATAGATAATATTTATTCAATAATAGATTGATAGACACACTCATCCAATACTTCACGGAGGCCAGCCTTCTGCACCCTCTTAGCTTTGCAAAACTTAATAGAATAGAAAAGCCCTACTAAACTTTAGCGAGTGCTACCAGAAAACAGCTCCGGGTAAGGATTGCAGGGGGCCAGCCCCCTGCACCCCCGTGGCTCTGCGAGGCTTCATCGAATACAAAGAACTGAAGGCTACCCAGAACCCCGAGCGAAGCGAGCCCTGGGGGTCTGAGGGCACGCCCCCAGAAAACAGCTGGTTCGGAGATAGGATTGTATCACTTAAGAAGGTTTCTTATTGGGTGTTTGAAACTGCAACAAGCGTGGTTTGTTTGATTGTGGTCGGAAGAATGAAGGTTCAGCTCTTCCTTTCCTAGTTCGCAGGTTCTCCGGGATAGTCCCGAACATTCGAGAAGAACATCTTTTTCCATGGAATTGCTAGGTTTTGTTACACTGTATATTGTGGATTAAATCAGATCAACAAATATTGGTTTACTGAAGGCAGGGAATGTGTTGTCGACAGCTGTTGGATGCTAGTAGCTATAGAGCAAGCGTGCATCATGCTGATGATCTGATCACGTGCTTAGGTTTAGATATGAGATGTGGTCGGACCGGCCATCGGTGCCGAGGTCCGTGTAATTAAGTTAACTCGTAATGAATTTGTTGTCTAGGAAACGAAGGATAGTTAAACAACAATCGTTTTTATTGGAAACAAAAGCTCTTTGACGCGAAACAGATATATCTCCTATCTGAGAAGGGCAATTTTCTCGAAATCTACGGTAATTTAGTGGCTGGCAAACGTTGCTCCTGAAAAAGTGACTAGCTCTGGGTGTTTGCTCAGAAGAATGTGACTAGCAGACCGAATTAAGCAAGAATACGGACCAACTAGTTAGTAACCTCGAGGAATAGCGCCTTTTTGCTTATTTAAACAAACGTAGGGGACATCTAGTAGTAGCCTCGCAGAGCTAAGACTTCTTGCTTCTTTTCCTGGAAAGAGAAGAGCTTGGCTCGAAGAAACGAAACAATTTGGATCGATTTAGAATCTGTTTCACAGGTATTTGATTGCAGCTTATTATCTTAGTAATCTGGCTCATGGGAATGTTAGTAGCAAGTACATACGGTTTGACAAACCCAATTAAGGCTGCATTTGATGCATGATTCAGGTTGCATGCAGGCTTCTTCTCCCTCGGGGGTTTGCTCAGTATGATTATCAACCTTTAACTGAGCTGGTGGCTAAACCGATTGTCTACTTCAAGCTGAGGACTTCGAATTGCCCGATTGTGACCTTCTTAAATCACAGTAACTGAATGTTTATGGGAGCAAACTTCACGGCCACTTACGAAATTTCCAAGGTACGTCGATTTACTTCTGCAACGGAAACTGGGAAGCACTAGGGTGTCTATTTAAGGTCGTGATACTAGGGAGGCTAACGCAGTGAAATTAGTCTACATCTCTTTCCTCACATAGCTAGCTCAGTCACTTATCGGCAAGACTCGAGACACCGTGGCTGCGCTTCGCGGAGGTCAAGATTTATATAGTGGAGGGCATGGGGTTGTTTTCACTGCAATACTAATCCAGAACTGTTATAGTTGAAGCACCCAGACTCTCTGTGCTCGCTCGGTTGGGGATTATTGGTAGTGTTCTATTCTTTCTAGTAACGC
Organism: Blastobotrys ciferrii; assembly: GCA_030573635.1. Classification (NCBI taxonomy): domain Eukaryota; kingdom Fungi; phylum Ascomycota; class Dipodascomycetes; order Dipodascales; family Trichomonascaceae; genus Blastobotrys; species Blastobotrys ciferrii. The sequence continues at coordinate 31,615 of JAJMDO010000044.1, read as the reverse complement.
AGGTCCCCAGAACTCACGCTTCGGGATTAGCCCCCCTGCACCTCCCTGGCTCTGCGAGGCTTCAACTAATGGAAGCAATTGAACACTACCCATATATTGGTTGAACATACACACATAAAAGTAGTACTAGTACTGCATGCCATATTCTGCAATCAACACGTGTTCCGCCGCGTTTGCCACAAACACCGCCACAATATAGCTACGCCCAAACATCACCTCTCAATTCCGCTTATCCAGCAGTGCTCTACCCAGAGCCCTATCAATGTAATTAAAAGGGTATATTCAAGTAGAACACTTCTTTCCAGAAAAGTAAAAAAGCGTTGTTCTATTTCGCAGAAGACAGCTGTTCTTTACGCATCTACGTCGGCGAAGATGGATGAAAGCAGTAAACGATCATCTAGTCAGAAATGTAAAAATCACTGGCTATCTTGCAGTTACTGGCTCACCTTATGCTTAATCAGGCACATGGACGGGTCAAGTCCACTTTGACCCACTATGGAGACTGACCCACCTCTCCTCAACCTCGGTCCCACCTTCGAATACGGCACAGCCTTCTTCTTCAAAAAAAAAAAAAAAAAAAAAACGCCAGCTCAGGTCCCCAAAGCCTTCAATTATCCTAATTACTAGCCATATGTTCTTTTTGCAGGTGCCAGCCCCCTGCACCCCCTGGCTCTGCGAGGCTTACAACGAGTAGGAGAAACGAATCACTACCCATAACCTCGAGCGAAGCGAGCCCAGGGGGTCTGGGGGCCTGCCCCCAGAAAACCACTTCTGATTTAGGCTTGTGGTTCTACGAGTAGAAGAATGAACTACCCATAACTTCGAGCGAAGCGAGCCCAGGGAGTCTGGGGGCGTGCCCCCAGAAAACAGTTCTGGGGTAATCTGGATCGGCTGTGGTATAAATGATAAGTTTTTATTATAGGATTATTTTATTATTTATGAGTTTGATTTGGTTTTGTAGTTTAACAAAACGGATAGTGATTGTAGAGGGCAGCCCTTTTTGAGGAATTCATGATTAACGAGTTCATCGGTGGAGGCTCTATAGTTGACGTCCACGCATAGACAGACGCTCAGGAATGCCTTAATCTCTTTAGATAGTCGTTCAGGTCGTTTCAGCTTTGGGGTTCCGTTAGTTGCTATTAAATACAATGCTCGTAGGGGTTCTTCGTTGAGGTATGGAGGTTCGGACTCGATCATTTCGATGGCCATGATTCCGAGGGACCACACGTCGACCTTTGCGCCGTACTCCTTCTGCTTGACGACTTCGGGCGCCATCCAGTATGGCGTGCCGACCATTGTGGCCCGCTTGCTCTTCTGGGCCGTCAGCTTGGCGCAGAAGCCAAAGTCGGTGATCTTGACGTGGCCCTGGTTGTCCAGCAACATGTTGTCGCTCTTGATGTCCCGGTGGATGATGTTTTTGTGATGCAAGTGTTGTAGTCCTTTGCAGGTTTCAAAGCAGATGGTGGAGATTTGCTCCTCCGTCAACGTGTTGTTTTCGATAATGTCTGTCAGGGCGCCGCCCTCCATGTATTCCATCACAACCCACAGATCAGAGCTTCCCCGCAGATACGACTCGAGGAAGTTGACAATGTTGGGGTGGTGGCTTTCCTTCATGACCATAATTTCGTTGACAATGAGCTCCTTTCTCGGTTGGCTGGACAAGTCCATTTGCTTGATTGCCACCCGACGGTGCTTCACCATGTCTCCGGCCTTGGGTCGTCCCACATACACCGACCCGGAGGCGCCCTGGCCAATCTTTTTAAGCTTCTCCACAACCTCTTCAGGGTCGCCAGGGTTGACCACTGATCGCAGCTTGTGCATGATCTGCGCATCCGTCATGGTCGAAATGCGCTTCTCCACCGCAGCCGCCTCCTTCTTCTTTCCATGGTTGCTTTCCAAGGCAGCTGCTGCTGCTGCGGTCGCAGTCTGCTTTTGTGCCAAATGCTCTCTTGCCTCCGTCACCGGTTTCGGTGGCGGTGGCGCCGGACGTTGTGCCTGTGGCTGTGCTTTAGGCTTGGTCTTCAACGGTGGCACCGGTCCAGCTCTATACGCAGCCTCATTTGTGGGAGTCTTTGCAGAGCCCGGTGGTGTGGGTCCCTTGACCTGTGGCGGCTTGTTAGGATACACCTGATTGGCACTTCCCTGCGAAAACAGCGGCTGAACCGGCTTCTTGGAAGGAAGCTGTCCAGCAGAGCGAGGAATCTGTTGCTGCTGGCTCAACTTGGACGAAGAAGGAGCCTTGGGAAGCGTCGGAGAGATGTTGTTCACAGGAGACGGCCCAGGCGAGTTGTTGGAAGAAGCCGGAGACATTGGATATTGCTGCTTGTTCTGTGGCTTCTGTGGCGGAGCCGTCGTGTACGGACTGCGAGGCCCACCGGTGGAGTTTGTATGAGTGTGATTCGACGGGATTGCAATGTTTGGCAATTGATGTCGAGGGCTGTTGGCCGTTGTGTTGGATCGTGGTGGTGGTGGCGCCTGTCGAAGAGGTGCAATCTGCGCCAAATGATTCATATTGGCCCTCGACCCAGTGCTGGGCTGCGGCGGAATCCCATTATCATTCGATGTGTTGTTAGTATTGTTATTGTTGTTGTTAGTAGATGAAATTTTGCTCAACGACGACGTCGAGGCCGAAGTATGCAGACTATTCGACGAGCCCAGGCGTGGCGTCTTTGTCCACTCCTGAAGATTCGACGCCAACGAGTTCAGACCGGAATTCGCCGAAGTCGACGTCTGGAGCTTGGAGGTGGACTGGGAATGCATCAAGTTTTGTCTAGGCTGCTGCTCCGCGGGAGTGCTACTCTCGGACGAGGTCGATTGCTCCTTGGAGGCCGCCTTGGAAGCCAGGTTCTCATCAGAGCCCTGGATGTTGGACGAATAAAACTCCAGAACCTCAATAACCGCCTGCGGATTCTTTGCATAGTCCTCGTGGGTAATCGCCGACGCGCTCAAAAGCTTTGACCACGACTCTGGCAGCCCGGTGAACGCGCCAGAAATGGGGTCAAAGCCCACATGAACCTTATGCGTAAAGTTTGTAGGCGAAGAAACTCCCGTCAGCGGACACTTTGTGTAAATTTCATCAATCCACGAATAAAGTTCAGAGTCATTCTTGCACGCCACATAAACAGACTTGAACCCATTTGACCGAATAATCTCAAAACAATAAGGTTTGATATCCACACGGGTCACACTCGACACCGTGTATAATGCTATAGATTGGCCAGACGTAGACGTCTACAACCAGTTAGTAAAAAAAATATTCCCACTACTCTTTTTTTGACGCGTCGTAGAACTCACCTCATTCTTCAAGAAATCGAGCGACCCGTCACGAAGGACCAAAAACTTCTTGGTCCACATAAACTTCATAGACCCATCCTCCTTCACAGAGACCCAGCCCTGCTTCATGACCTTCCCCTTTGAATCCTCCCGTCGAGGATGCGTCAGCGACGTGGAGCTGCCGCTGTTGGTCACTGGAGACGTGTTCGGAGACCCGCTCGACGAGTCCGAGTTCGACGGTGTATGTCTTTGCTTGCTGTTGCTGTTGTCCTCACTAGGAGGTGCTGGTGCCGGCCCAGGATTCAGAAACGCCTGTTGAGGGAAGACCGCAGCAGTACTCGAAAAAGACATCACGACGACGAAGAAGAAAAAGAAAGAAGAGAAAAAAGAAGGGAACACCAACAAAAGACCGTCCCAAGTGCAAGCAGAGTGTAAAACGATGAAGGAAAGACTGGTATAAAAGAAGGCAAAATAAGCTTCCGTTGGAATTAAAGAACGAGGAGCCACAAAAGTTTAAGGGGTTAAAAAATCACACACACGCAAAAACTAGCGCCCACAAAAAACAAAATTTATAATAAGGTCCACAAACTCAATAAAACTCTTTTCAATCCGGCAACAGGGCGAAAAAAAACGAACGTGTACACCCCTCTACCCACTGCAAAGTCTCTTTGAGAAAAAAAGAATGTGATACGTATAAAAAGGAGTCCCCTATATAAATACGTGTGCGTGCGTTGCAGGTGGAGATAAAAAAGGAGGCAGAAAAAGCAAACACGCATCCGCGCGCGTCCTTGCATATCATCACGCGCGTCCACTTTCCCGACCACACAACCCAAACAACGCCCCCAGACCCCCCAAATCAACACCTTTTCTCGGCGCACGTCCCTTCGTCGCCGAGTTCTGGCCCAAGAACCCTTCTATCAACTATATCGCCGGGTTGGAAGTTTACGCGGGCTCGGAGCTATGGGTAGTGGTTCGATACCCCCACCGATAACCCAGAAGTGGGGTTTTCTGGGGGCACGCCCCCAGACCCCCAGGGTCGGCTTCGCCGAGATTTGGGGTTAAGGATCTTCTGCGGAGCGGAACTAACGCTTTTGCTTCTTTTCTGGAAAAGAAGAACACTGTTAGGTGTAACAATCTCTGGGTTCATATTTCTGGGGCCACGCCCCCAGACCCCCAGGGTCGGCTTCGCCGAGACTTGGGTAGAGGTAATCTTCTGCGAAGCAGATCTAACGCTTTTGCTTCTTTTCTGGAAAAGAAGAACCTGTTAGCCTTTATAACAATCTCTGGGTCATATTTCTCGGGGCATGCCCCCAGACCCCCTGGGTCGGCTTCGCCGAGATTTGGGTAGAGGTAAGCTTCTGCGAAGCAGAACGCTTTTGCCTTTTTTCTGGAAAAGAACACTATTGGCCTTTGTAACAATCTCTGGGCCGGCTTCGCTGAGATTTGGGTAGAGGTAATCTTCTGCGAAGCAGAACTAACGCTTTGGGTAGTAGAAGTAGTGGCGGTATGTGGGGACAAATACAACATTTCACACGTTTGAACGGCCTCGTTCAAACGGGTTAAATACTGTATGGGTCTTCCAAAAATTCCCCAAACGTCCCCGAAGGGACATTTAGAAGCGGTCAGGTTAAAGTTTTCAACCAGCAAATACACAACCTCGGACGAATCCTCACTGGTATGCGTAATGCCCGAGCATAAAGATGAAGAAAAAAAAAAATCCAGCTGTTGGGAATTCGCCACAATTTATACTCCCAGCCTAGGGTTTGTGATCTTGCTGCCGCTTTGGGTAATAGGGTTTCATTTAATTATGACAACGCGCGTAGGGCGCGCCCATTATCCGGGAACGTGGGTCCGTCGATCCAACGCTTGGTTAACAAACCCCCCTGATCAACGCGAGGCCTGCAGATTCTGGTGCAATGCTACAGCTGAGATGCCGCCAAAAACGAACCCATCACCTTATGTGTTACATCAACATGCATACGCACATGCAACGCTAAAATACCAACGTGTAATTATAGAATCAATAATATTTTTTTTGTCTTAACTTGTCAAAACGCCGAACTCCCTTGATCCGATCGATTTAATTTTATCCCTAGAATCCGATAAACCTCAATTCCGATCATCGATCTCCTGTCCAAAACATGCACACACATGCACACATGTGATCCTTGCTTGGTCTGCCAAGCATGTTTCAAACACATTCAAGCATTTCTTCAAAAAAAATTCTGAGCTCTGGGGTCAAAATAACTTGTGTGTTAGGATTGTAGGGGCTGGACAAAACCCTCTAGGTGAGGATTTGCAGGGGGGGGGGGG
>JAJMDO010000044.1:0-25929 GCA_030573635.1 Blastobotrys ciferrii | reverse complement strand
TGCACCCCCGTGGCTCTGCGAGGCTTCAACTAATAGAAAGAATAGAACACTACCCATAGCCTCGAGCGAAGCGAGCCCTGGGGGTCTGGGGGCCTGCCCCCAGAAAACTACACCTGGGTTAGGATTGCAGGGGGGGGCACCCCTTTGCACTCCCGTGGCTCTGCGAGGTTTCAACGAATAGAAAGAACCAAACACTACCCATAACCTCGAGCGAAGCGAGCCCTGGGGGTCTGGGGGCCTGCCCCCAGAAAAACAATATGATTCAAGATAAATAGTGTGTTCAATTAGTTGATTAGTCTGATTCGAATTCTATTACTTCTTTGTCAAGCGGGGAGCTAGCAGGATCTTGGGGAGTAGGTGATTTTTGAGAGGGGCTGGGGGAGAAGAGATCACGAAGGACACCACTTTCAATTTCTATTGATGGTTCTTTGTCTGCCTTTGCTGATTCGTGTTGAATGCGTTTTCGGATGGAGTCCATATCTTCTAGTGGGTCATCGTCTTCTGCAGGAGTTTTTCGCAGCAATTTTCCTGCAGGAAGAAATCCTTCTTGGGCATCATCTGGTAAACGACGTTTTGACGGCCTTTTGGCGGGAGTTTTGGTTTTGTTGGTCCGTCGTTTAGACTTGGTGGTGGTGGCCTTTTCGAGTTGAGTGATGACCTCCTCTTCGTCAGATGTGCCTATCACTTCCAAGTTACTTGATGGGATTTCAATGACCTTTTTCTCACATTCTGGTGTGTATCTTTTGGGTAGTATGCGATCTCCATCGAGGTATTCGAATCGAGAATGGTCTGTGATAGTTCGTTGAAGATATCTGTACTGATCCATCGATTGTTCAGACTTGCGTTCTTCATGAAGTGTCATTAAAAGATAAATGCTTCCTTGCCGTTTTCTACCAGTACGTCCCATTCTTTGCAAGGATCGGATAGGACTTGCTGATTGATCATAGCATATGATCAAGTCAACTTCGCCAATATCAAGACCCTCTTCACCAATCGACGTTGCAACGAGAATGTTAATCCCGCCTTTTTTGAAATCCTCAATGACGCCCTGTTGGACGTTTTGTTTCATGCCTGCGGTAGAGTGGTCTTCATCTTCAGTTGCCTCGTCGTCCTCTGCGGCGTTGGCATCCTTTTTGGCCTTTTTTCCTTTTTTATTCGCGTCACTGCTTTGTTGGCCAACAAAAATGTGGGGTTTAGCGTTCGGACAGTCGCGTTTTAAAACACGTAGAATTTCTGATGCAGAGGTCCTATAATCCGTGAAGATTATCACACGAGAGGTGGTGCTGTCGTGTTCAAAAAAGTCATTGATAATTTCAACCACGTGTCCTAATTTTGCGTGTCCAATGAAGTTGGGGTCCTGTATCAACTGTTCACATTTGCGGTAGCATTCAATAAACCCTTCGCTGTTCATGAATTGTCCGACATTTTTGCCAGGTCGCTTAGTCTTGCCATTACTATCATGTGTGGCCTCCTCCTTCATCGCTTTCAGCTTTTTGAAGAACTGTCCAATTCCCTGGTTTTGCAACAAGTTTGTCATGACACCAAACTTGATGAGAATTGACAGTAAAGAAAACAACCGGGAAGCTGCACCACGATTGTTTCGGGAAAAATCGCTCATTGACAACTTTTTGGTAGCCTCCACAGCCCCATACTGGGTCACTGCACGAGCACATGACACTGGGTACCAGCTGCTATTCCTCACCTCATCAACAATTGGCTCAGCCGCTTCACATATCAATTCCAAAATCTTCTCCTGTTCTTCGCTTGGTTCGACTAGAATCTTTTTGATATCCCTCTTGTGCACGTAACGTCGAATGTCTATGGATTCTTCTGACCGAATTTCCGTGCGTGATATCATCATATTTGTCAAAACTGTCTGAACACCATCCACACTGCTCGATGGTGTGGCAGTTAATGCCAAGATTCTGAAAGATTTGTTGCATTCGTGTATCAAATTGACAACTTGGGTATAGGCATAACGACCGGTAGCTCGATGTGCTTCGTCCACGACCAAACAAACAACATCCTTTGGATCCAATAGACCCTTCCGAAGGTCCTTTTCTACCGTCTGGGGTGTACAGAAGAACACTCGCTTGGTTTCCCAAAGCTCGCCACGGTCTGCCGGTTTGATTTTATTGTTGCCCACCAACACACAACTGTCCTCCTTGGGAATGCCTGTAATGCCCAAACAGGCATGGATTTGTTGGGCCACCAAAGGCCGCGTGGGTGCCATGAATATAATCTTGGCCTTCTTCGTCCATCTATACCAATTCAACATTACCGTGGATGCAATAAATGTCTTTCCTAGACCCGTAGGTAGCGCACACAAAACGTTTTGAAACAAAGCCCGTTGAACAATGTTAAACTGGTATTCTCGCAACTCCATGTTCGTAGGATAAATGTATGTTTTCAAATTGTCATCATTGAGTTCATGGTGTGTAGGCACCAGATTGTCCACAACAGCGGGGCCTGTTGATGATGGCGGGGTCTCCAATGGTTGACTAGTAGGAGACGCAACATCCCCTGTCAACGTCCGCTGTGTATACCGTTTAGATCCTGTTCGGTCGATGATAGTAGCTGGCTCATCAGAATCCACAATTGGAACCAAGCTACCCTTAGTACCAACATTGAAAGAGATCCCATTTGGAACCTGACCACCACCTTTATGCCGACTCTTAAATGCTTCAGTCGCTTTCAACAACTCTGCATCATCGTCATCGTCCGCTTCATCGTCATCGGCGTCCAGAGAAAGGTCCACAGTTACAGGTTCCGTCGGCTTATCTCTTGGTGTGTTGCTAGCAGCCTCCTTCTGCTCCACTAGCTTCACAAGCTGGCTGTCATCGATGTCATCCGAATCAGACGAAGAGAAAGACATGAGGGAATGGACTTGATCCATCCACAGAACAAGTCAATACCAAAATATTCAAGCTAGAGCCCCCAATTATGCCTCTGCTTATCCAGCGTTCAGTAGCGATATAATAGGACGCGTAAATTAATTTGGGTCTTCAACGCGTTTTCGCGTATCCCGCCACCGCCACTATTTTCTGCGGCACCCCCAGACCTGCTGCATGGGTCGCCTGGTTCTGGGTTAGGGCGACCTTCTGCGAAGCATAACTAACGCTTTTGCTTCTTTTACTGGAAAAGTAGAAAAATGTTTAACGACTAGATTTGCTGGTGGCACTGCCCCAGACCCGGCTTCCCCGAGTTATGGGACCTTCTGCCTCGCAGAACAAACGCTTTTGCTTCTTTTCTGAAAAAGAAGAATACTTCATAGCGAGTGACTCATCAGGTTTGTCAAGAACAGTCTTCTGGGAAGCAGAACTAATGCCTTTGCTTCTTTTCTGGAAAAGAAAAAACTTGGCTCAATATAAAGTCCAGATCGCGCAGCGCGCGCGAGAGAGAAAGATATTGGGTAAAGCCGTGCGTCGCCACTTTGAAATCGAACTGGTCACTTCGTGTGTATGCCGGAGCTTCATCGGGCTACAAAGGAGCTCCAGAAGCACAAGTTTAGTGGATCCGAGGAGGGAAACGAATACTCTGGGACTGAATTTGGTGGGTTTGGAGAATACTTTCATAACAAGCTACTCAAGCTTCAGAATCAGGCTCAAGAATACTATGCGGTTCAAAGTGACATCTTCAAGGACTGTGTGATCTATATTACTGGATATACTCGGCCGTCAGCTCCGGAGATCAAGAGGTTGGTGACTACACATGGCGGAATCATTTGTCACTATCTCGCGGGTAAAACGTATGTTACTCATATAGTGGCTAATTCACTGACTGCACGTAAACGGATCGAGTATGCAAAGTATAAGGTTGTACGACCGGAATGGATAACAGAAAGTGTTCGTGAAGGGAAGCAATTACCATGGCATAGGTTTAGAGTGACTAGTGAAGATGTCAATGTTCCAAAGTCCGTCCAGGAAAAGCTTCCGGATGCGTTGGATCCGGGCTTTGTGGAGAATTACTACAAGAATTCTCGACTACATCACTTAAGCTCCTGGCGCGGTGAGCTGAAACGTAAGTTTCAGTCAATGGCCAAGAAGTGCAACGCAAAGAACAGTCAACAATCATCGGAGGATATGCGTCGACGAGTTATTATTCATGTCGACTTTGACTCCTTCTTTGTCGCGGTATCTCTGTTAAAGAATCCCGAACTTAGGGGTCAGCCTATTTGTGTGAGTAGTTCTCAGAGCGGTAATGGCGATGTGGCAAGCTGCAGTTATGAAGCTCGAAAGTACGGTGTCAAGAATGGAATGTGGGTGTCACAGGCGAAAAGGCTTTGTCCGGAGCTAAGGACAATTCCTTATGATTTTGAAGGGTATGAAAAGGCGTCTAATGCATTGTATAATATTCTGGTAGATTTGGACCCAGATGCTCTGTTCCCCGTATCCGTGGATGAAGCATTGGTCGATGTTACCACACTTGTTGAAGGAACTACCAGTCCAGACGACCATGCCAAAAAGGTTTTGGAGTTTTGTTCCGATTTACGCAAACGGATCAAGGAATCGGCTATGATAAATGCCAGTATAGGGGCAGCTCCCAATGTATTACTTGCCAAAGTGGCGCTGCGAAAAGCCAAACCTGATGGAGAGTTTTATGTCCCACAAGCTGGTGCACAAAAGTTCCTTGGTCCGCTTCCTGTTAGAGACCTTCCTGGAATTGGACCCCATATATCCCAGCGACTAGAAGAGGAACTCAAAATTGTAACCGTTGAGGATGTGAGAGAAACGGGAGAGAAGAAAATGTGTAACCTATTGGGTGGAAAGCTTGGTAAGCGAATATTTGACCAATCTCAGGGATTGGATGATACTGACATTACCGATATTCCCCCTCCAAAATCAATTGGAGTGGAAATTGCATGGGGAATTCGTCTCAAAACTAATGAGCACGTCAAAATGTTTGTTAAAAACTTGTGTTCTGAGTTGTACAGACGTATGAATCAGGAGTCAACCACCCTACAGGGCTGTCAATTGGTTGTAAAGGTCTATCAGCGCCATCCAGAAGCACCTATCGAACCACCCAAATATCTTGGTCACGGACATTGCGAAATTACCTCAAAATCCTCCCCACAGTTCCCTCCTTCAAACGACCTGGATTTCATATCCAAAACATGCTGCGATCTAGTCGCCTCTTTTCAATGCCCACCGCAAGATTTTCGCGGACTGGGCATCCAATTGGTCAAACTAACCTACAGTGAAGACACTAAACAACAGCGAAAGCTTGAATTCGCTCCCGCAACAAACCAAAATGTATCACTGAGCCGTAAACCTTCACCGCAAACAACGCCAACCAAACGGTTTCGGACTGAGAGCACATCGCCTAGTCCTGTAAAATTGGGAAACGCCCCACAGTTCATGACCATTACACAACAATTCCGTCGCCAACACGAAGGTGTGGTCAGTCCAAGGAAAAAGAAGCGTCGGCTCATTGACAGCTCCATAGACCTACCTACCGATATCAACCCTGAGGTATTTGACGAGCTGCCCCCGGAATTACAAAGTGAAATCATTCGTATCCAGGGTAGGCCCCCTAGGAACGCTTCACCAACACCAAAGACAGAAATCACCAAGTATGTGCCAGTGAAATTCTTCAATGACATTTCTGATGAGTCCCAAATCCGCCAACTAGTTTCCAACTGGATCAAATCCACCGAATACCCCCATTATGACGACGTCTGCTTAATTGAACAATACCTTATCAATGTTGTTAACCACGACCGCGACTGGGGTAAGGCAACCCGTCTCCTTGAATGGATGTCCCATTGCGCCAAATCCTCAACTGGCCCGGAATGGTGGCCGCTCATCGACATACTCCATGAAAACATCGTCAAACCTCATTTATATAAAGTCAGAGGGATTAACATTTAAACCAAAACCCTAACTTTATGTTTGTAGGGGCAAAACAGATTTCTGGGGGCACGCCCCCAGACCCCCTGGGTCGGATTCGCCGGAGTATGGCGAGTTTCATCTTCTGCGAAGTGGAACAACGGGAACAACGCTTTTTGCTTCTTTTTCTGGAAAACGAATACCACGGCTCAAGAGAGCTAAGGTAGTTCATAGGTGAGCTATTATACTGTGTTTCTGAGGGCTGGGCCCCTGCACCCCCGTGGCTCTGCGAGGCTGAATAGAATAAAAAGCACAGAACACTACCCCTATCCTCGGCGAAGCCGACCCTGGGGGTCTGGGGGCGTTTTAAGAGTTAAAAGGTAAGGAAATTAAATATTAATTAGCATAAGTTATCTATTGTTTACTCCTTGTATTCCAAAATACGGAGGGTGTTAGAATGACCGAGGCCGCCGGTCCAGCCTTGAATTGCGACCACAGTTTCACCCTTGTTGAGGATACCCAATTTGTGAGCTTGGTCCATACCCCAGAGGAGACGAGTCTCGACGTCGTGTTGCCATTCGGCAGCATCACTTGCACGGTCCTTCTCATAAAGGAATGGGTAGACGCCACGATACAGATGGCTATATCGGGAGGCGCTTGGGTTTCTGGTGACCATGAGGATAGGGCATTCTGGTCTGTACTTGGCACAGAGTCTGGCGGTAGTACCAGAGGTGGAAAGGACAATAATGGCCTTGGCCTTTTGTTCGAAAGATGCGGAGACTGCGGAGATAGCCACGGTTTCGCCGGTTTCGGTTGGACGAGGAGCAAGGGATCTGATTTCATTGAACAATGGTTGAGCGGCAATAGCTTTCTCTGCAACCATGCAGGTTTCGTGCATCATGCTGACGGCCTCTTGAGGGTATGAACCCTTAGCAGTTTCACCAGACAACATAACACAGTCAGCACCATCAAGAATAGCATTACCAACGTCGGAAACCTCGGCTCTGGTTGGTCTTGGGTTGTAAGTCATGGACTCCAACATCTGGGTTGCACAAATAACTGGCTTACCAGCAAGATTACACTTGGCAATCAATTGCTTCTGGACAATGAAGACCTTTGGTGCTGGGATCTCAATACCAAGATCACCTCGGGCAACCATGACACCGTCAGTTTCCTTCAAAATATCATCAAAGTTGTTGACACCCTGCTGGTTCTCAACCTTGGCAATGATTTGAATGTGCTTGCCCTTCTCACCAAGAACCTCACGAATGTGCTTGATATCGTCACCAGATCGGATAAATGAGGCAAAGATCATGTCGACATTGTGCTTAACACCGAATGCAAGATCAGCCTTGTCCTTTTCAGAAAGAGCTGGAAGATCAACGTCGGTGTTTGGAAGGTTGACACCCTTGTGGGAAGAGATCTTACCATTGTTAATAGCCTCGACCTTCATGGTCTTGTCATCAACAACCTCCAAAACCTTAAACGACAGAACACCGTCGTCAACAAAGATGACACGGCCAGGCTTGATCACTTTGGTGATGTTCTTGTAATCAATGTACATGATGTTGCTGTCGCACTTCTTCAAGTAGGCATCATCAGTGGTAAAGGTCATTTGATGGCCAGCAGTGACTGGATGATCCTCACCATCAATCGTAGTACCAGTTCTGATTTCTGGTCCCTTGGTATCGAGGGCAATGGCCAGAGGACGTCCCTGGTATTCCTTTGCGGATTGACGAGCATTGTCAATCACAGATTCGTGATATGAATATTCACCATGAGAGAAGTTCATTCGGACAATGTTGAGACCAGCTCGTCGCAGCTTGGTGATAACCTCAACAGAGTTGGACTTTGGACCAATAGTACCAATGATGGATGAACGTCGACGGTTGTTGTCAACGGAGATGTTTTCAGTGTCCAGGGTGGACAACCATTGAAGGTTGGATACTGGTGAGTCGCTAGAGTAGATCATAGTGTATCACGTTTATAAAAGCACACTAAAAAACGTTAGGTGTTGGAAAGGGCAACAAAAAAAAATTATGATGGAAGACCCCTTTATATTTAAATTAGTAGTTTGTTTTTCCAGACACCATCAAAAAGCGCAAATTTTTGTCTTCCCCTCTTTGCGCGCGGCATTACCCTACTACATACGGAAAAACCGGATTAATTATGTCCGATGCACATATTAGCACAAATTTCGCTGGACCTCACAAATCGATTCGAATATTTCTTCTCCACAGCTTCAATTCATTGTCCATTACCTGTAATCTAGTTCTGTGCCTCTCTAACAATTGGACGACTCATTTATTCTACAAAGTATTTTCTCTCGAATGCTAAGCTCTTGAGCCTTGTCCTATGCGGCTCAACACTTGCCAATGTGAATATTACCAAGTCCAAAGTACTCATCTCTCTTGGAAAGAGAGAATTCCATACTTCCGTAAACTGAGAATATCCCAGATTCGTTATTTCTTGCTGAAAGTATCTTGTCGAAGGTGAATTGGCTGATTTCTCTACCTCCTGGTGCATAAGTGGTGCGTTGATTGGACGATAACGGCGGACGCCGGTTGATGGGTGGGAGCTTACCCCTCTCAACAATTATATTGCAACGCCAAAAAAAAAAAAAAAAAAAAAAAAAGCATAAGGCCACACAATTGCAACGTACCCAACTAGTCCGACCAGTATGTTCTCATCCACTCTAATGTGTGAGTATTTGTTGAACACAATTAATGCTAATGCTAGCAATGCCTATATATAGTACATACTTTTTGTGGCTTTCGTGCTGTTCTTTCCAAGGCGGATAATTCCCAACAAATCTCCGGGTTCCCATTTTCAGTTGTCCGTTACCCTAACCCATGCATGTGCCCTGTTTGGTCATTTAATGTGGGGGACTGTCCAGGATCCTCCATGTTCTCGCCATTCGTTCAATTGGATTGGCCTTCGCCGTGTCTTCTGGCTTATATTCTTGTTACTTGGTGGTCTCGGTTTAACCCAACGGTGAAAGATGTGGCTATGACGATCATTCTTTGATATTTGCAAGTGGTTGTCTCACATCTTGCAGCTCATTGTCGGATCCGGATCAATCGATAGGCTTGACGAATCCAACTCAGGCCCTCGATCTCGTAGTGTTCTGCTTTTTTACAGGAAAAAGAAGCAAGCCATAAGCAGTGCTCCTAATTCTCCTCCGCGGATTGAACGTAGTAGTGCGGTCGCGATCGCGATATATATATATATATATATTGTATATATGTACATATATATATAGATCGAGCTAGCGAGCGCTATGAACAACACATATGCATGAATTCGAATAATTAATATATATAACCTCGCGATCGAGCGAAGCGGGTCCTGGGAGCGTGCCCCCACGTAAACTACTAGCGGGTAGGTTTGCAGGGGGGCCAGTCCCCTGCACCCCCGTGGCTCTGCGAGGCTTCAACGAATAGGTGGAAAAAAAGAGTACCCATAATTTCGAGCGAAGCGAGCCCAGGGGGCCTGGGGGCGTGCGGGGGGTGCCCCCAGAAAACCGCTCCTGGGGTAGGTTTGCAGTGACCACATGCTCTTAATGGTCAGGCTCTGCGAGGAGAGGGATCTCGTAAGCCCAAACCGAACCAAGGGAAAGAATTTCAGTGCAGAATTAGACAGAAGCCAATTCACAACCGTCAAATTAAAGGCAGTCCGCGAAGTTGGTGGACCACGCCTCTGCCCGTAAAAATGAACCAATTAACCGTTAGTCGAACTAGCTGGTTTTTCACGAATCAAAGCCGCGCAGAGCTAAACGTTTTGGTTCTTTTTTGAAAAGAACAGGCCAACTAGCCAATTGGGACTGGTTTGCAGAGCATTTAGCATCAATGCAACTATATACGAAGCGAAACAAACCTTTTCGTTTTTTTTTCTGTAAAAAGAAGAATGTTATACGTTCGTATAGGATCCTTTTGCCCTATTGGCCAGTATCTCAGGGGAGTTCATGCGCGCACCGCGCGCAAGGGGGTTGTGCTGAAATTTTTCGAGGTGTGTTTGTTGTTCGTTCCTTTCTTCTTTCATTGCCATCCAGTAAAAATGTCTGACGAACAAACCTTCATTGCTATCAAGGTAAGAATGCAAGCGGTAGCAGCCCTGTGGGAACAATTGCTAATGAGTGAAAATAGCCTGACGGAGTCCAAAGAGGTCTCGTTGGCCCAATCTTGAACCGTTTCGAGAAGCGTGGCTTCAAGTTGGTCGCCATGAAGATGACCACTCCATCTGAGGAGCTCTTGCGTGAGCACTACGCTGACCTTCAGTCCAAGCCTTTCTTCCCAGGTCTCTTGAAGTACATGACTTCTGGTCCTGTCGTCGCTACCGTCTGGGAGGGTAAGGACGTTGTTAAGCAGGGTCGTGCCATCCTTGGTGCCACCAACCCTCTTCAATCCGCTCCAGGTACCATTCGTGGTGACTACGCCATTGACGTCGGCCGAAACGTCTGCCACGGTTCCGACTCTGTCGAGACCGCCAAGAAGGAGATTGGCTTGTGGTTCAAGAAGGAGGAAGTTCAGTCCTACAAGCTTGCCAACTACGCTTGGATCTACGAGTAAACGCTCAAACTTCTTTTTTTGTATAGCTTAGTATAATAAGATCACCTTATTTTTCTATTCGTAATCTCGGTGTTCGCCGGTGATACATACGTAGTATACCCCACACTGAAAAATCGTACGATTCCATGCGATCGCCTCTTTCAGGACTATTTTTTCTTTTGGAAGTCAACCGCTATAACTTCGTTTTGTTGTAAAAAGTAAAAACACTTGCTCTTGCTCGCCAGTTGTGCTGCATTGCCCACCTCTGGGGATAGCCGAGAATGAACTCAAGTAACTTAGTTGCACAATGAGATTAAGGTTTTACTAGGGTTGATTGTATTGTTCTTTAAAAAAGAACCAAAAGCAGTAGCTCGGTGGGGCCTGTATGTGGGGTTCGGAGCGAGACTATGAGCCTGGGGCCAACATTATTAGATCATTAATTGCCACGACGATGATTATTGTTCTCAGAATATCGAAACATTGAGAAACAGTCTTGTTTGAACTAGAAATAACTAAGAAGCAGACACCTATGAGGCTCAATTATCAGTCAACTGCAAGTGGACAGAGCCTCGCAGAACCACCGCTTTTGATTCTTTTCTGGAAAAGAAGAAACCTCTTTAACCTTTTCCATCCAACAAGCTAGCAGAAAGCGATTAAAGTTGAGAAGTAGTCACCGCGCCTTTAAACCACGGAGGACGTTATTTCTTTTTCGGGAGAAAGTAACGGAAACGGGTGGAAAGACGCGGGATTTTTTGACTTCATGAGATCCCCCCCGCAAAATTAAGGGTTAGAGAAAGGAACACGCGTCGCCTGCATTATCGGCTTGATACGAGGATCGGATTTCTCCGTCTTCACTGGTAGCAGATATAAAGGGCTACTTTCCCCAGGATCCTTTTCTTCAACAGCTTTGCTTGTTAAAGAACCGTCCAAAACACCATATAACCACAATGAGCTCTCTTTCTGCTGCCAGATATGGAAAAGACAACGTGCGTGTCCTGAAAGTGTGGAGAGATCCTAATGATCGCAACCACCAAGCAGTCATTGAGTTGACTGTCCGAGTCCTGCTTGAGGGTGACATTGAAGAGTCTTACACCAAGGCTGACAATTCCCCAGTTGTTCCTACTGACACCGTTAAGAACACAGTATATATTCTGGCCAAACAGAATAACGTATGGCCAATTGAACAGTTTGGCGCTACTCTTGTCAATCATTTCATTTCTCGCTACCCCCACATCCATGCTGCCCATGCTGACATTGTTCAACACCGTTGGACCCGTTTCGATGTCCAGGGCAAACCACACCCTCATTCCTTCATGAGAGATGGTGCAGAGACTCGACTGGTCTCCGTATCCAAGAAAGATGATGGCTCTCCATTCCAAATCACCTCTGGAATCAAGGAATTGACGGTTCTCAAGTCTACTGGTTCGATGTTCCACGGTTATCACATGTGTGAGTACACCACATTGAAGCCCACCTGGGACAGAATCCTCTCCACGGATGTTGACTCTTCTTGGATCTGGTCTCCCTCTGCCGTTAGCACATACGGTCAGGTTAAGAAGCTTGCAGCCGACGGCGTGTTCGACGGCGCATGGGAAGGTGCTCGAAATACCACCCTTGAGACTTTTGCGTTGGACAATTCTGCTTCCGTCCAGGCAACCATGTACAACATGTGCCAAACTATCCTCAAGGAGTTCAAGCATATTAGTGATGTTTCTTACTCTTTGCCAAACAAACATTACTTCGAAATTGACCTTAGCTGGCACAAGGGCCTTCAAAACACAGGCAAAGATGCTGAAGTTTATGCTCCTCAATCTAACCCCAACGGTCTCATCAAATGCACCGTTTCCAGAAACCAAGCTGCCAAACTCTAATGTTAGTCAACTTTCCACACTTACACAACAAATAACTCGGAACACGTTGTATTTAGTACTTACCCGTTGAAGAAGCTCCCTTTTTCCAGAAAAAGAAGCAAAAAGCGTTGTTCCGCTTCGCGGTAGACGACGGGCTAGTCTTTCTTCTCACTTGATCTCTTCCCGAAAAAGAAGCAAAAATCGTAGTCCTGGTTCGCAAAAGGCCCCGGCAAACTTAACCAGGAAGCGGTTTTCTGGGGGCACACACCAGACCCCAGGGCTCACTTCGCTCGAGACTATGGGTAGAAACCATACTTACTATTCGTCGGAGCCTCGCAGAGCCACGGAGTGCAGGGGGCTGGCCCTCTGCAAACCTAACCCAGGTGTAGTTTTCTGGGGGCATGCTCCCAAGTCTCGAAGCAGACCGGGGGGTCAGGGGGGATGCCCCCTGGAAAGTGTGCACGTGATTTGATGACCAATTTAATTAATTTAATTTGCCAGAAATAAGAGGCTAAAAAGGGTACGCGATGTTCCGCGTCGCGGAGAACCGCGGTCAATTATTCCGCGTGCGGAATTCTCGGTTATGGACGGGCGCTCTTGAGGCCAATATCGATCCGTACAGAGTTTCTAAAGACACAGGAACCGCTGATTCTTTGCCTCAGATGGGTTTAATTGGAATTGGCCGTCCGGAACAAGTTCTGTCCTGCGGGGGATCTACACAGTGGGACTTGATCGGCAAATTTCAGGTAGATTGGAACTTCTTGGATGTCAGGGTAGGATAATACGCACGAAGTTTCGTTCTTTTTCAGGAAGCGACACAAAAGCCTCACTTCGCACCGAAGGGCCAACCCTGGAAGTTTGGGGCTTGTCCCATAGGGCTGGATCCAGTCACCTGCCATCCTTTTCAAACAAACAAACAAAATTCATTGTATAAAACTACATCACAGATATGCTATACACGTACAGTAATCTGGCTTGCACCAATTCGTGGAAGTCGACCGACAGGATCTCCATCATCACAAACGTAATTGATACGTGGAGTGCTAACTTCTTAGTTCTGAGGGAACCCCCCAGAGCTCGTTTCGCTCAAGGCTCTGGGTAGTGGTTCATATCCTTTGTTCGTTGAAACCTAGTAGAGCCACGGGGTTGCAGGGGGCTGGCCCTCCGCAAATCATAACCCAAAATTAGCAGATTGGTATTAATTCATGAAAAATCAAACTGGGTTTGTTGCACCTTACTTCCGTTCTACAGATGACTACGGCTACCCAAAACTTGGCGAAGCCGTCCCAGGGGTTTGGGGGCTTCAATTGCAATTGGTCCGATAAGGCAAAGAAGGGGCCCTAACCATAGAAGCGCCAGATCGGACTCCTAAGTTGGAGAAATCATTGATCATTACTTCTATCCCGAAACCAGCCGCTCTAATACATAATGCAATACAATTGGGTACTGCATAACTACTCAACAGTGACAGAGCTAAGTATTTAGCGCGGATGAGAAGTTAAGGCTTCGGATACAGCTTTATTACTAAGCACGTGAATCGGGGAAGCCGAGATCGGCGTTCCGAGTGGTAGTTTTTTCGGAGGCCGTCTCCGCGTTTTTACCGAGCTAAGTCCGGCTTTGGAGGTTTTGATCCTAGACTTCCCCACACAACATATTTTTGCATTTGTCCTATCCTATTTTATAGACACAGGCCATGAACGTTTCGTTACGGCCGAAGAACAACCATCAGGCGACAGCTGCCGATGGATCATCCGCTGGCGTGGTCCAAAATACTACAACGTGTGACGATTATTTGTACCATAAGGAGCCAGTGGTGGTAGACAAGCAGAGTCTTAACTACGTGTTTCGTAGTGGGATTGCTGGAGGAGCAGCAGGGTGTGCTGCCAAAACGCTTATTGCACCGTTAGATCGGGTCAAAATCCTCTTTCAGACGTCAAATCCAAGTTTTCGAAAGTACACTGGCTCATGGCTAGGGTTTTATCGAGCAGGGAGGCATATTTACAGCACAGATGGCGTTTTGGCTCTCTTCCAAGGACATTCAGCGACTTTGCTACGTATATTTCCTTATGCTGCCATCAAGTTTGTTGCATATGAGCAGGTCCGGTCGTTGCTGATTCCATCGAAACAACAGGAGACGTCTGCTCGTCGATTTGTTGCTGGCTCTCTCTCTGGCCTAGTTTCTGTCTTTTTCACTTATCCGCTGGACCTTGTTCGAGTCAGATTGGCTTACGACACCACTTCACATTCAAGTCCACGTGGACGGCTGATCCACGTGATGAAGAAGATTTACGGCGAACGCCAGGAGGGACTACGAAACTTTTACAAAGGATTCGTACCAACAATAGCCGGTATGATCCCATATGCAGGAGTCTCGTTTTGGGCCCACGATGCATTTCACGACCTTTTCAGAACCAAGCTGTTGGCACCATATGCCGTGCAAGATGATGTGCCAATATCTGGAACTTCTCGACCGCCTCTGACTGCATGGGCTCAATTGACTGCAGGAGGACTTTCTGGTCTATGTGCTCAAACTGCATCCTATCCTCTGGAAGTGATTCGGCGCCGTATGCAGGTTTCTGGCGAAACCGGTGAACGAATAGGAATGTTCAAAATGGGCAAGTCAATTGTCGCCACCAGGGGCTTCCGGGGCTTATTTGTTGGCCTTTCAATTGGCTACATCAAGGTAACCCCAATGTTTGCATGCTCCTTTTTTGTCTATGAACGAGTAAAGCTTCTACTAGGGATTTAGGTGGCCGACTTTTTTCTCATCGGTGGAATTTTTCTGGCCTCCAGACCCCTGCGTCGGGATCACCGACTTCAAGTCATGGTGGATTTTCGCAAAGTGGAGCTGAAGGATGTGAAAAAGGCATATGGATAGGGATTGTCTTGTGTTGACTGGTTGCATAGAATTATGCCACTGTTTTCGAACCTTTCTTTAAAACCAACACTGGTCAATGGTTTAGGGCTCGCAGAACTACTGTTTTCGGTTCTTTTCTAAAGCAGATCGACCCCCTGCACCCCCGTGGCTCTGCGAGGCTTCATCGAATACATACCCATAGCTTCGAGCGAAGCGAGCCCAGGGGGTCTGGGGGCGTGCCCCCAGAAACAGGCTCTGGGTTAGCCCCCTGCACCATCGTGGCTCTACGAGGCTTCATCGAACAGAAAGAACTGAACTCTACTCACAACCTCGAGCAAAGCGAGCCCAGGGATCTGAGGGCGTGCCCCCAGAAAGATACTGGAGAACGGATGTCTGCAAAGATATAACGCCTCACAGAGCTACTGTTTTTGGTTCTTTTTTTAAAAAGAACAAAGCTGCGCAACGATTTGACGCGGAAGCCGGGTGAAAAGCTTGATTCCTGGAGCTGAGGGAAGCTGTAGAACGATAGGGCTAGATGAGAGTTTGGCATTGATTGTAAATAGAGATTGCATTATAATTGTTATTTATTAAGATAGAGGATGCATTAGCGAAATTGACGATACCATTTTTCTTCTTCAAGACGCTTTTGAACTGTATTGATGACTTTTCGTGAGTATGCTTCTGATAGGGAAGTACCACCCTTGAGGACAGTTTTTTCATGGTAGGCTTGTTGGTCTTTTGTAACAGGGATGAGGTTTGAGACGTTTACTGGTAGGGCTGGGTCCCATACTGATAGGACCAGACGGTTTGGATCACCGGAGATTGGTGATCGACCTCTAAAGACCTCCTCAATGAGGTATTCGGCATCTGCGACAGTGATTGGGACTTCTCTTGCTTGAGGCATGTCCAGTCGAGCGAACTGACCGACAAGACCATGCAGAGCACCGTCATACAGCTTATGACGCGCCTTTCCAGCCATTGAGTAGCCACCTTGTACTTGGTCAAACACTGGAGAGTAATCTCCGAGTGAGTTGATGATGTGTGTTGCCACTGTGAGACCGAAGATTGCTGGCAGAGGCCCTAGTACCGGAAGAATTCGAACTCTGAAATCTGGGAGAACGGCCAGTTCACCGACGTCGCCTCTATCCTTTTCCGAGTCATCCAGAGACAGGATCTGGGCTTTGTCTTTTCCTGGCTTCTCTGAGGAGAACACAACAGGGACACCAGTGGAAATACCTCGAGCCCTCAACCTTCTTCTCGTAGACCGAGACAGGGGGTCCTCAGCTGAGGCACTAATATCCGCCAGCCGCACACGGGTGGGGTCAGCCTTACATCCCGCACCCATGGCGGAGATCACTTGAAGCCCGTTTCTATGACAATATGTAAGGAGATCGACCTTGGTATCAATGTTATCTATGGCGTCAATCACAAAGTCAGGGTTCCCTTCTAGAAGTTCAGCCGCACCATCCATATTCCAAAGAGCAGTTACGGGCTCAATCTGGACGAAGGGGGCTACAGAGGAGAGGTATTTTGCAATACAGTCGACTTTGGACGTTCCGACGTCGGCCTGAGTGGCGCATGCATGGCGATTGAGGGAAGATAGCGAAACCTGATCAAAATCAATGATGCGAACACGACCCACTCCTGATCTCACCAGCATGGTGGCCGCCCATGAGCCTACACCACCCGCACCAACGACAACCACAAAGGACTTTCTAATCTTTGTCACGGCCTCATCGCCTAAAAATGCCCGGTTGCGAGCTAGCTGCTCGTTTATAACCTCTTCAGGCACGCTTTTTACCGCTCCGTCAATGGGTTTCCTCGGCTTTTCCTCACCGCCAGAAACATAGGCTTGGTAAGCTAGAGTAGCTGACAGCGTGACCGCACTGGAAAAGACTGCAGTCCAAACCACCAGCCGGTTATTACTTAGCAGATCAAGCACCATGTGTGTGATTCTTCACGGATCAACTACCAACGTTTCACCCCTCCAAAAAAAAAAAAAAAAAATAAACCCTTACCCTAATATTAAATTAAACTTAATTCAACTTTGGAAAAAGCCCCTCCAGTTTTTATTGTTTATTTATTGGACCATCTCTGTAGCACACCACCAGGCCCCTGGGGTCGGATTTGAGGAGATTTGGGGAGCATTTCTTTTGATTATACTCCCTGGTCCAATGTTGCCACTTTAACAATAAGGAAGTTAAATCTAGAGTTGAACCTAGAGAAAACGAGGAGCAAGCAATTCCAGAGACTGCTGCTTATAATTACATCCCTACAGCTTCAATATTAATCTGGGTAGCTGAGTGAGTGTGCTAAGTATGTAAAGATGTATGACGAGGCGATATTGGTTAGAAAAGAATTGATAATTTGTTTCTCAATCTAGTGCTTTTGCTTCTTTTCTTGAAAAGAAGAAACGATATGAAAATTACATTGCTCTAGCTTTTCGCTTTCCAGAGCGCAACAAAATCCGACTGGGATCTTCATAGGGGTACTGTGCCACAGAACGAGTAGTTTTGGTAGAAGCCTTACATAGGCCCAAACAATAAGCTTAGGGAATTAAGGTTCCTAGCCCTAAGCAAACATCGGGAAGCTTGACATACGCTATTACAGGGAGAACCTATTGCTTTGACAGCTAGGATATGAAGTTTTTTTGCTTTAAGATGCGCACGGGGCGCCAAGGGGATGAGGAAGACGAGGAGGAAGCGGCATTAGGGGCACCTGGGAACACGCCCGTACTGGACAAGGAGCTTTTTGAAGAATCGGTCGCGGAGCTTTCACCATATTATGATGATGCAGAGAACAATGTACACAGAATGTTGCGTTTTCTGGCTGAGGGAGAGAACAGCAATGGCGATTCATCCGAAGAGACAAAGTGCTCCCGCAACACACACCGAAAGGGGCGCCTCATATTCCATGGAAGGTCGTCTGAAGCCTCTGAAGGTTCCAGGCATAGCCGACTAGTGCATACTGTCAAGAAATCCTGGAGATCAAAGTTCGGCCAGAACACCAAGCCACCACCCCCCAGTAACAACAACGCCGATTGTAACTGCGACCAAGCTGGAACAAAGGTCGACCCACAAGATTCGTTCAAATTGATCGCTTTAATGGAAGATGGCCACACAGCGACAATGAGGTCCTGTAGGAACCTGACAAATTTCAAAACCCACGGAATAGATGACGACGAAGACGAAGAAGACGAAGAAGAAGAAGAGCCGTCTAAATAAAAACTCCAAACATGTGCCTTTTTTTTTTTGGGGGGGGGAAGCCCCCAACCCCCCGGGGCCGGCTCCGCCGAGCTCTGTTTCACAGCTTATATTCTGGTTTCTTTAGTTATACTGTAGACTTGCACTCAGGGTCGACCCAGTTGTTCTCCACAAAGGAGAACTAACGCTTTTTGTTCAGAACACTACCCATAACTTCGAGCGAAGCGAGCCCTGGGGGTCAGGAGGCGTGCCCCCAGAAAACAGGCTCTGGGTTAGGACTTGCAGGGGGCTAGCCCCCTGCACCCCCATGGCTCTGTGAGGCTTCAACGAATAAAGAACAGAACACTACCCATAACTTCGAGCGAAGCGAGCCCAGGGGGTCTGGGGGCGTGCCCCCAGAAAACAGACTCTGGGTTAGGACTTGCAGGTGGCTAGTCCCCTGCACCCCCCTGGCTCTGCGAGGCTTCTCGAGCGAAAATAAGGACACTATTGGGCAGGACCGCTCTACTCGACCTGAACTAGAGCTAGGAAGTCCGCGAATGATCTCGGGATATGCCCTCGGAAAAGAGGTAAAGTTAGACAAACAGTATCCATTTATTTAATCAAATCTAGTTCACCGTGAATAAGCTCATAGCTTGGTTCTTTGGGTGTTCTCGAGTCAGACATGCCAAGAAACGCTTGCAACGTTTCGACGCCACTTTTCAGGTATTTGTGGCTGTGGAGGCGCATGAGGCGCATGAGCCCTTCAACGTGTTTTGGTTGATACGCATAGAATGAATGGGACTGGGGGAGGGCAGGGAGGTTATGTCGGTCCCAATAGCAGCTGGAGGTGACAGAACGGAAGGTCTTTTCCGCGGAAGGAGCATTTACACACCTTCGGGGTTT
Organism: Blastobotrys ciferrii; assembly: GCA_030573635.1. NCBI lineage: Eukaryota > Fungi > Ascomycota > Dipodascomycetes > Dipodascales > Trichomonascaceae > Blastobotrys > Blastobotrys ciferrii. The sequence continues at coordinate 6,759 of JAJMDO010000044.1, read as the reverse complement.
CTTACTGTCCATGATCAATTGGCAGAGCTCCACAGGTAATGGAAGAATCCATGGACAAAAGTACGCCATATCATGGCCTCTGGGAAGGTTACAATACAAGGCAAGGAACATTATCACCCCAACAAGCTCGTTCCAAGCAAGTGCTAACCGCTTTTCTACTGCCTTATTGCGGGCATAGAATGGTGCGGGGAGACACCAGCAGCCGGACCTTTCATCATATATGATCTCGATGGGCAAAACGGATAATTTGTCTTTGGCCGCTAAGGCAAAGTCAGTGTTTGAGAGCACTACGGGTATTCTGTTCCCCGTGGGGTTGCTCTCTCTCAGCCACAAATATATCAGATTGATCGCCGTCCTCAACAACGGCGAATCAAAATCAAAATAACGCTCCAGATCCACCTGCTCATACAACCCGCCCTTGGTCCAATAAGTTACAAACGCTTTCAAATCCTCCTTCTCTTGCTGATAAAGCGTCATATCTTTGCATCACAATTCTCATGCGGTCAATCCAAACAATTATATATAACCTGCATGCACTATACCCAATTAGGAAACTTCAAACCCCGAGTGCCATGAGGCGCATCATGCATGGTATCTTTGGAGGCCATGTACCCCCAAGTCAACATGCATAATCTTCACTTCGCGGGAGTCCCGTTGTTAATTGTATATGGCCTGGGACCTTCCTTAGACGAGCTGAAATTAGCTTAGCTGAACTATAACTATAATTCTAGCTTTTGTCGCCACGGCAACACGCTTACTCACTATAGTGGGCCACGTACTCTACGATTATATAGCATTCTTCTTTGTCCAGGAAAGGAGCGAACTATGTTCTTCCCAAAATGCAAACCTCAGTCAAGCCAACCCTGGGGGCATTTGCAGGGGGCCAGCCATAATCCTAACCCAGAAGTGTTTCTGGGGGCACGCCCCCAGACCCCAGGGCTCGCTTCGCTCGAGGCTAGGGGCAGTGTTCTATTCTTTCTATTCGTTGAAGCCTCGCAGAGCCACGGGGGTGCAGGGGCTGGCCCCTGCTAACCTTAAACTAAAAGTGTTGCTGGGGGAATGCCCCCAAGCAACATGCAGACCTACCAGCAAAGACAAGAAAAATGCGTAGATTTTGCGGAGTGTTCTATTAGTAATTCAAGACTTGCCTACTTGGGATGGGATGAGAGAACGTTTAGTGTAAGGGTGTGGGGTTGGCTTCTAGAAGGGTTCGCTGAGTGAATTGTGCGAATGCCGGGTAATGCCGGAATATTTCTAGCGTGCATTTTGCGACGTGCGGCTTTGTTAAGCTAAAACCGCGCACTAAGAAGGTTATCAGATCTATAAAAGAGCGGAGGGGAGATCTTGTAGGGCGGCGCTTTAGTGAAGAAATTTCTTATTAAGGGATGAAACGGTACATTCTTACAGTTGATGATATTCATTGCAGCTCCTGCGTTGAGAAGATCCGATCTGTGATCACGGAGGCGATGCCTTCATCCCTTGGTTCACAGATCTCGATTGAGGACAAGACGGCTGTGGTGTTTTTACCAGACGACGCGTCTTTGGACCGGGAAGCCTTGTCCAGGAAGCTTGTTGAGGGTGGTTTCAAATTAGTGTCCATTGACGACATTGACGTTACTGAAGGGTGGTTTGAAAAGCTTTTAACAAACTGGAAGAAGACAAGATCTCACAAGCGCATCTGCAAGGAGTGTCAGAAGAAGCAGAAGCATAAGAAGCACAATCACATGAGTTTGAGGAGTGCTATTACGGGGAGCACCAGCTCTTTAGAGAAGCAAGTGTCTACCAGCGATTTGTCTAATGTCACTACGCTTACCCCTGAGGATGAGAAGCAAGTGGAGGAATATAGGGCTCAGTTCTCAATTGGCGGGATGAGTTGTGCGTCATGTTCTAATTCAATTACCTCGGTTGTTACCTCTGAATTCCCGCAATTGCTCGATTTTGCAGTTGACCTGATGAATGCCTCCGCGGTAGCCGTCATTAACGACAAGCGACTGGCGAACCAGATTCAAGAAGTCATCAAGGACACAGGCTTCACGTGTGAATTGGTCGAACTACTCCCAGTCCAGTCCTCGCGCTGCTGGAAGGTAATTGCATCTATCGGAGGCATGACCTGCTCCTCTTGTGTCAATGCCATCACTCAACAAGTTGAACCCCTCCCTTTTGTCGAATCGGTAAAAATCGACCTTTTATCCAACTCAGCAACTATAATCATCAACGACGTTAACAAAACAGGTGCGTTGAAGGAAACGATCGAAGACTGCGGCTTTGATTACGACCAAGTGGAACTCAAGGAAGTACGACACGCCACTATCGCTAAACGATCTCGAACTGTCCATCTACAAGTAGTGGGGATGTTCTGCGAGTAAGTGATTCATGTATCTAGGTGTATCTTCCGCCCTAGCATAGAAGATCAACGGTTTACTAACAGGTCTAGGCATTGTCCGGAGAACATTAACAATGTGCTGAAAGAATATGGTGATAGTATTGTTATCGATGATCCAATATCTCTTGATAATCCGTATATCAAGTTTACATACGTTCCGGATCCGCCTAATGTGACCATTCGGAAGGTGTTGGAGCAGATTAAGGAGATATCGCCACAGTTTGAGACAGAGATTGTTCATCCGATGAGTTTGGAGGAGCGATCAATGTTGATGACAAAAAAGGAACAACGGAAGATTGTGTTCAGACTGATTTTGACGTTTGTGGTGGCAATTCCTACGTTCATTCTTGGAATTGTTGGCATGAGTCTGTTGCCCAAGCATAATCACTTCAGAATGTATTTGCATGAGCCCATGTGGGTTGGTGCTGTTAGTCGAGTTACGTGGGCTAATTTCTTTTTGGCTACTCCGGTTTACTTCTTTGCTGATGACTTGTTTCATGTCAAGGCATTCAAAGAGGTTTCTAGCTTGTGGAGAACTGGCGTTCCATGGACAAGACGCTTGTTCAAGTTTGGATCCATGAATTTGCTCATGTGTTTGGGCACTTCTATTGCATATTTTGCCAGCATTGCATTGTTGATATTAAGCGCACGCACACATCCAGAATCTGAAGGGTTTACTACAACATTCTTTGATTCGGTGGTGTTCTTGACATTCTTTTTACTCATTGGACGCTTGTTGGATTCCATTTCCAAATCTCGCACAGCATCTGCCGTATCTCTTCTTGGAGATTTGCGACCTAGCACCGTACAGTTGATTGAACAGTTCGACTTGGACAAACGGAGCTTTGGTGACGATCAGACAGTGTCGCTGGACTTGGTTGAAGCCGGTGACTTTGTTCGAATTCAACCGGGCATGGCCTGTGCAGTGGATGGAATTGTGTTTGATGGAGAATCGTCCTTTGATGAAAGTGCCCTGACCGGTGAGAGCATGCCTGTAAAGCATGGCGTTGGGGATCAGGTCTATGCTGGTACCGTGAACAGTGCTGGATCTGCTGTGGTTGTGAAGATTACGGCCATTGAAGGTGACTCGCTGTTGGACAATATTGTGGCAGTGGTTAAAGAAGGACAATTACATCGTGCTCCGGTTGAGCGTGTTGCTCAAAGAATAACTGGCGTGTTTGTCCCTGTGGTTACCCTACTGGCTGTTATTACTTGGGTTATTTGGCTATCCTTGGGGCTTTCAGGCTCATTACCTGATAGCTATTTGGACATTGACATTGGTGGTTGGACCATTTGGTCACTTCAATTTGCCGTAGCCGTGTTCGTCATTGCCTGTCCATGTGGAATTGGCCTTGCTGCCCCCACAGCGCTTTACATGGGGTCTGGATTAGCCGCAAAGTATGGAGTTCTGGCAAGAGGTGGCGGTGAAGCCTTCCAAGAGGGGTCCAAAGTTAACATTGTTTGTTTTGACAAGACTGGAACTCTCACAGAAGGCGGAGAGCCAAAGATTGTTGATGAGGAAATCACTTCAACCCTCGAAAGACCACAACTACTCCACATCATTCGTGACCTTGAACTCAATTCAGGCCATCCACTGGCCACTGCTGTTCGCAACTATTGTGAAGAAGTAATTACTGATGCCAATGAGAACTGGATTACAGGAGCATCTGAAGTTTCCGGTCGTGGTATCAAGGGTGGCTTCAAGGATACTTCAAAGGGCATTATGGAAGCATACATCGGGAACGAAAAGTTTATGGCGGAGAATGGGGCGGCGGTTTCTGATAACTTGACAGAAAAGATTCATCGGTGGAAAACCGAGGGCAAATCAGTCATTCTACTTTCTCTCAAAACGGATGAAACTGTTTCTGTTCATCTTGCGCTTTCAGCAGCTGACAAGATTCGAGATGAAAGTAAAACGGTTGTTGAAGAACTTACCAAGAGAGGCATTGACTGCTGGCTCATATCCGGTGATAATGAAACCACAGCCAAGGCAGTTGCCCAACAAGTCTCCATCCCCACAGACCATGTGATTTCTGAAGTTCTTCCCCAAGAAAAATCCGATAAAATCCAATGGTTGCAAAAATCTGGCAACTCCAAAAAGGGATACTCACGAGCCATTGTTGCCATGGTTGGCGATGGTGTAAACGACGCCCCTTCTCTCACAATGGCCGATGTCGGAATAGCTATCGGCTCCGGCTCAGACATTGCACTGTCCTCGGCAGAATTCGTCCTTCTCAAGTCGGACTTGAACGCCATTCTGATCCTCATTGAAATATCCAAAACGGTCTTCAACCGAGTCAAGTTCAATTTTTTCTGGGCTCTCATTTACAATTGCATCGGCATCCCCGTCGCCGCAGGTGTCATCTACCCATACAACAATTCCCGACTGGACCCTGTCTGGGCTTCTCTCGCAATGGCCCTCTCGTCTGTTTCAGTCGTCGTATCTTCCCTCCTTCTGAAATTCTATCGTCCGAAAAAACTCAAACAGAACAAATCCTAATGTAACTAATAATGTGTAATATTAACCTTCATTTAAGCCAATTCCTTAGGGGGGCAAGCTCCCAAAGTTGGGCCCAAGGCGATACCTCAACTATATCAATCCTATCTCGGGGTGAGGTTTCTGGGGGCATGCCCCAGACTCCCAGGGCTCGCTTCGCTCGAGGTTATGGGTAATGTTTTCTTTCTATTCATCGGAGCCTCGCAGAGCCACGGGGCCCTGGGTCCCCTGCAAATCCTAACCCAGAGGTGCCTCCAGACTCCTTCCTGAAATCCGAACCGACAAGTGGTCTCTTAGGGCGTGCCCCAGACTCTCCGGTTAAGCTTCGCTGAGATAAGGTACCGCCCGTCTAGAAAGCTTCCTTTAGCGGGATCTAGATAATTAATGCACGTGACTTTGGGAGTCGCAGTCCATGCGGCAACGTGCGGCGATGAACTTTTTGGCAGAGAAACGAAACATTTTACTGCAAAGGATTGCTCCTTCGAAGACGGCTTATTGATAAAAAGAGTGAATAAATCAAGTGGGCCCGTTTAACAACCCCCAAAATAGTTTTAGAATGTAAAGTCATCATATTAATACTTATTTCTTAGAACCTTGAGCGGCAACCGCGGCAGCACCGGCAGCAGCGGCTTCAGGATCCAAGTACTCAGCCTTCTTGACAGGCTTGAGGTTAGCGTCCAGCTCGTAGACCAATGGAATACCGGTTGGAATGTTGAGCTTGGAGATTTCTTCGTCAGAGATGTGATCCAAGTGCTTAACAAGAGCTCTCAAGGAGTTTCCGTGAGCAACGACAATGACGGTCTTGCCCTCCAACAAATCCTTGGAGATGTCGGATTCCCAGAATGGGAGCAAACGGTCAATGACCAGCTTCAAGGATTCAGTCTTTGGAACAAAGTCCTTTGGAATCAGCTTGTATCGCTCGTCGTTGACCTGAGAGTACTTGTTGTCATCAGCAATTGGTGGAGGAGGGACGTCATACGATCGTCTCCAGGTCATGAATTGCTCCTCACCGTATTGCTGCAAGGTCTCGGCCTTGTCCTTACCCTGGAGGTCACCGTAGTGACGCTCATTGAGTCTCCAGTTTCGGACAGTGTCAATCCAGAGACGGTCGGCACCATCCAGACAAATGTTGGCTGTCTGAATGGCACGGGTCAGACGAGATGTATAGAGTTTGACAGGCTTGAGACCAGACTCCTTAAGAAGCTGGCCAGCACGCTGGGCCTCCTTGATACCGGTCTCAGAGAGCTTCACATCGACCCAGCCGGTGAAGAGGTTCTTTTCGTTCCAGTCGGATTGACCGTGTCTAACAAGAATCAACTTGGAAGTGGACATTGTTATTGAAAGATTCAATGAGATGAGATGATGATGACAACGACAAGGGCTACTTATAAAAGAGGGTCCGCGCCGCGCGCTCATCAGTTACCCAACGAAAAATCCTCGCGTACTTCTCATCACCTCCGAATATTTTCGTCCGGTTTCTTATCGTTGTCTTTTATGTTATTGGCCAACTGGCCCTGACTAACCGGTAGCCACACAACGGGCCATAAATTGTTTTGATTGGATATAACTAGTTGGCTATTGGGGAAAGCCAACCCCTTTGGCCCTGCTTCGCGGACAGTTGATATTATCTGTTGTCTGATTGGACTAACTGCCAATTGTTTTTCTAAGATTTTTTCAATTTGTAGTTTGGTACGGGTAATATCTGTAGCTATTCGATGTCTCATAGTCTTCTTTGCAGAGATGACAGGCGGACAGCCAGTTTCAATGCTAAGTTGAGCTAACGATGAATGAATTGATGATGATTATTCTCGCTGTACAACCTACTCCGACATCAGATGAAGTTTAGGATGTTTCAAAAGCCGTGAAAGAGGGGGTCTGG